>NDGN011481296.1:0-17175 GCA_002564285.1 Tympanoctomys barrerae
ATATATATATATATATATATATATATATATATATATTTAAAATACTTCTACACAAACTTTAGGTCTATACAAACAAATGAAATACTAGAAATAGGGCTGGCCAGATAGCTAAGTGGATTGAAGTGCCTGCTTAGGCAGACGCAGGGTTGAAGATTCGATCCCCAGCATGCTGTGCTAGCCCTCCCTCCAGAGTCCGCTGAGAGAGATTGGGACATGATGGAGTGTGCTTGTAATACCAGTGCTTGGTAGGCTGAAAATGGGAGGATCACTCTGAGTCTAATCTGTGTAGTGAGACCCTGTACACCCTGAAGTAAATTAAACACACACACACACACACACACACACACACACACACACATTCATCACCCTAAGGATACGTTTGCTATGCAATGTATAATATGAGAAGGACAGAAGAATTCAGAAGCTAAAGGAACACTGAGCTCCCTTTATGTCAGGTGGGAAGCACTCCCCAGCGTCTCTTCCCTTCAACCCTATAACTGGAGACAGCCTTTGGAGAATTTCAAAGATGCCCTGAGAGAGTTGAAATAGTGGAGACTCAGAGATAGTGTCTTGGTTGTTTTCTCTCAGTGCTGAGACAAAATACCTGATGGCCTAAATTAAGGAAGGAAAGGTTTATTTAGCTCACAGTTTGTGGAGGTTCCAGTCCATATGTGGCTGGCTGCAAGGCGGAGCAGCACATGGCAGACAGCAGCGGTTCATGGCAGCAGAAAACAGCAAAAACAATGACAGCAAAAAGGAAGGGGGAGCAGGAGCACGGCTCTTTCCCCAGGCTGCCTGCCCACTCCCTCTCATAGTCCAAGCACTGGACTCTGAGTCAACCAAAAGCTCTAGAAGCCTGCCCCATGACTGCATGGCACGTGGGGGAGGGATGCAGACAGAAACCATAACAGATGTATTATAGAAAAATTGTTTTTCAAATTGCATAAAGATAACTGTACACATTCTGAAATTGTTTTTTGGTTGTGAGAAATTAAGAAAAAATTGCAACAATATTACATGATTATTTCATAAAGGAGGACAAATTTTGCTCTTTATTTATATTTCAGATTTCACATATAAGAGAAACCACGTGGTTCTTGATGTGTGTCTGACATATTTCACTTAGCATGACAGTCTCGAGGTGCATCCATTTATCAAATGTGTCAGGTTTATCCTTCCTTTGGCAGGTGGTGCTCTGCAGGTGTATAAATGCCACGTCTCCTTTATACACTCATCTGTTGATGGACATATAGCCTGTTTCTATGATTCAGCTATTTCTTATTGTGCTGTGATAGATAATATAAAGTAGGGAGATCTTTCTCACATTTACAGAAAAACAAGAAATAAAGTAGGGAAGATAAAATGGGTAAGCGAGAGAAATGAAGAAAAAATAGAAATAGTGCTTTTGGGAAAGTTAAGAGGAATAAAAAGGAAGCAAGAAATGTCAAAGGGGGAAAGGAACAACAACAACAAAAGATTTATGCTGTGCTATGTCCCTGTACAGAATCCCCAATACAGATCATTATGTACTGCAATAAGGTACAATGAAAGAGATAGAAAAGAAGACATTCAACTTTAATCTCGGTCGGCACAATGCATGAAGCTCAATTAAAATCACTAACAACTCTTTTGCTCCATATCCCTGATTAGCTCTGATAAAACTTTACAGTTTTATTCCTTGTATGAAGGTTGCTCTAGCTAGACCCTCCTGGCTACATTTAACTACATGACTATATCCTGGAAAATGTTTCAGTTCCCTATAAACTGATTTGCATTACTGAAGAGTTTTGGTTGTCAATAGTAAAGAATTCCAACTTATCATGCCACTATAGTTTATAAGTGATTGTCACTGATAAAATTCCCTGTCTCCCGTACTCAGAATAAATACATGAATAAATTTTTTTTGGCTTTTTAAGACAAGGTCTCATTACATAGTCCAGGCTGGCCTCAACCTCACAAAAATCCTCCTGCCTCATCCCCTTGCTTAGTGTCTATTTTCTTCCTTAATATGTGCTTCATTCTGTCAGTTGCTATTTTCAATATAATGTACCTAAATCTTAATTCTTAATATTGTCATCATTCTTATCATTCTTTATCATGAGTCTCATACCCAACAAACTGTAATTATGATTTGACAAAAACATTCAATGAAGCCAATGTCAGGATTTATACTTTGATTTTTCTTCAATTTTTACCATACTCACTTTGGTACTTCTTACTTGTTATTGAATTATTTGATTTCTTGGATATTTGGAATCAGAAGGAGTAGATTCATTATGCAGAGAAAAATATGATTGATTGCTCACACAGAAACCCAAATACCCTCTGACATCACACCTTAAGAAGGCCTTTATATTTATGAAACAGAGAACTTAAAGGTAGCCACGTTTGTCATTGAGATTTCACAGAAACAAAGATTGTAAGAATATTATGAAAATATACAGAAGGTAGTTGAGGAGCTTTATTATTTTACTGACCTATAAGTAAAGTGCACAACTCAGATCAATTCCAAGTTCTGTTGCCTTAGATCTGTTGGTCCCTAAATAAAAACTTGATTGACTTCTAACATATCTATTTGAACCACTGGTTCTAAAGTACAAGGATTACATTGAGCAAGCTTATGGAGATGCACTGAAGGAAATCAGACTTTTGGATGCTCACAGTGACAAGGGACAGTTTGAAAGTCTACTGGTTATTGCAGAAAAAGGAACAAAGATTTATCTTTGTAAACTAATGTGACCCTTTCCTTGTTACACATCAGTTTTTATTCATGGATAATCTGAGAGTTGGGTTAACAAAGAAGACAGAAGGAGGAGGGGGGAAGGGAAAGGGAGTGATGAAAGGAAATAATATGAGTCGTGTACACGTACCAACTCCCCACAATGAATGTAAGCAATATGAATCAAACATATTGATGAAAATAAAGAAAAATATAGATTTTTCAATTTTTTTTCTAAGTCTCAGTGTGAAGTTTTAAATAATCAAAGGGATTTTTGACTGTACTTTCTATTCATTGCATAACAAAAGGGAGCCTGGAACAATAGGTTGTCCACACAGAGTGCCTCAGAGACTATAGGCAATCTAGACAAGGTCATTCACCCCCACACACACTTGAAAGGGTCATGTTATTGGCTGGCTCATGATTTTTAATAGAACAGCTGTGCAAATCATCCTGATACCTCAAGGGAAAGCATACATTTGCCTATGAAATGTGTGTTTTTTCTTGCTGCACCTATCTTAGCACACCTAGTATTTCTAAGTTACCCAGTAAATAAGTCATGCAATCAGAATATTCAGCAAATAAAAACTGCAAGATTTTACAGATAGTTTCATGTGATTTGTTTCCTTGATTTTATTCATGTATTCTTGGCTCCTTACCTATGAAGTCAGCTCCATATTATTATCAATATCTTTCTTCTCCTATGTATATTTATTTCAGTATTTAAATATTTGCTCTTAGAACTGCATCTAATATTATGAAGCATATGGTTTCAATTAGATATCTAATAATTAGGAACAGAAAACTGAATTATTTTATTATTCAATGAAGAAAAGGTAAAACTAAATTTCATAACGAAACAAGAAAAACAGTAGTTAATGTATTACATATTGTTACCTTTACAAAGTAGTTGCTCAGGGTACAAGATATGGGCATAAGAATTTCTCCTATTCATAATACACAATTTTGAAAGAGCTAAGACTGACCCCTGAAAGTTGCTATTAATCAAACTTCTGTGTAATATTAATGTCTTCTCTAGTTGGTGCTAAAACATGGCCACAGTGTCAGGGAAGACAGCTGGGACCATTTTCAACTGTACGAAGCCAATTAATTTCCTTTTTCCATCTGACATGCTCTCTACCTACCCAGGAAATTACTGCATAGGAAGATGTGACTAACAACCAAAAAAATTAGTGTGCTTCAGGAATTTCATCCAAACCACAAATATTTTATTTTTAGTGCTCAGGTATGGATTGTATGAAAAATTAGTTTCTATACAAATAGTCTTCCTGAATCCGGCAATGATATTCTTATACTAAAGAAAATTAAAATTACTTTGCAAAATTTACGTTGTTAGTATCATTGATATGCCTGAAAAGTTGTGACTTTTTTTTTGTTCTTTAAGGCAAATAACCAGAGAAATCTAAAAAATATAAAATGCCCTATAAATATTATCCATAAATGTATTTGAACATTATTATACTTTAAAGCACTTTTTTATTTGCACTATTTTCTATAAGAGCGAACAATATCAAAATATGTCAAAGGCAAAAAATTGAACACTAGATATTTCAAAACCTTAATTAGAATTTAAAAAATTAAAATCCTAGTCTCCAAAATCTCCATAATTATATATGACTTTTTTTGTCACCATTCTTGCTGATGTATATTCTCAATAGTTCAAATAGTTTCAACTACAAATTCAATGAATTTGAAAAACATTTTGACAATTATGTATTTTACAACAATTGGATTTATAGGTGTTAACTTTTAAAGAGATATGAAAATACATAAAGAATATTGGAGTATTCAGTATTCTACAACAATTTGGAAATCATGATCCAAACTGATATATTTTAATACACCTTTTTCATAAATATTAAGATAGCTGACATAAGTTTTTTCTAAAAGGAAATTCAATGTTAGTTTATAGTCTCCCTCATAGAAGAACCTGAAAGAATAAATAAAATCCAGTAGGTACAATAGATACTGTAAAAGGCAAATAAACTGTTCAAAAGGAGGAAACAACTGGGCTGAAAGAAAGGGGAGAAGAAAAAAGAAGGGACATGCATATGTATATACACAGGGTGGCTTGGCTAACTCTACTATCGCTTTTTACTGGCCCATTGAAAAGAACAGTTAATACTTAATGTTTTCCTTTTAATTTTTGATCATTTTTACCAATTTTGTATGCTTATATGTAATATTCTGAACAATTAATTTGAAGATAACAATATCTTCAAATAATATAACAACCATTGTTGAATTTTTTTAATTGCTATCATTTTGTTTAGTGAGATTCGGTATCATTTCTAATTATTTTATAATTTTATATTCCCTTTAAAAACTTTTAAAATAAGCTATTTTCTTCTTGAGGCAAAGAAATAAAATTATGTTTGAAGTAAACGACAAAAAGCCAATTGTAAAAATATAACAAATTAGAGCTTCACTGTTCTTAGGTTGAATTTTTCCTGACATGCATGATAGTGTGTCACACAACTTTCCAGCTCTACCTAATATCAGTGCATACATGTTTTGGACTGTTTTGATGGCCCATATTGGTTTCAACCATGCAAACTACACTCACGTCGTTTCCAAACCTGAAAGCTACACTGACATCATGAGTTTATTTTTAATATTTATTTAAATAAAATGAAGTCACTTTGATTAGCAGCGAGCATCTAGCGATAGACAGAGATAAATCTCGTTAATGTGCATGGTCACTCTTAAAAGACTTCCTGAAGGATGAAGGAGTGTAACACGTGGGAAACAGACTTTGTTAAAATACAAATTGGATAGCAATCAGCAGAGTAGTCTATGTAGCTAATTTGAGATTTTTCACAATAAATTATTGACTAGTCTGGCACTTGCAATCCTCCTTCCTCAGGCTTTAAGATCTTGCTCTAAGGCTCATGTGTCTCTACTCCTTTCTGAAATTTTTCTATATGGTTACTTTATGTCTATTTTCCAACAAAGACAAGTATCATTCTCATGGGAGCATTTTATATGCAACAAAACAAATTTAGAGTCCTATAAAAAAGCAATTCACAATTTACATTAATATATAACTGTTGGACTATTTTGGTGTGGTGTATCTCCACTGCACAACTACAATTTCGACAAGATCTAACATATTGTCATTTTATTCATTATATTCAACAATCTTCAGCCATTTTGGTCCATTATTGGTGGCTACTATTTAAACATCATCACAGTAAACTCAAGATAGTACTTGTTAATTTCTTTAATTTTCTTTATGCTTAAAAATTTTAATACCTGCTCAAAGAGTTAAACTCACAAGTTCCATCAGTAAACACTTAGGAAATGCTGAAGTTCTTACTGCTGAATATCCTTACAAGAGATACCCTATAACACATTTTTGTAAGGCCAGAAGATAAACATCCTAAATCTAAGAGGAAATGAGTGCCTTAAACAACATAATAGAATTATCCTGTGAATCCAATTTTATGTGAATATGTAAGTTAGCTTCGTAGCAATATGAGGGTAGAAAGTGTTTCCCCTGGCAGGAGAGCTACTCCTTCACACCTGGAGTGAATCATCCACCTGAAATTTAGAGACTTACTGGACCTTCCTGTTATTCCTATCAGCAAAATCACTGTCACTTTTGCACAATGGAAAATATGAAAGACATGCAAAAAATGTGGAGACCTGGTCCTATTTATTTTAGTAAACAAAAACTCTATTATGAGCACTTTTTTATGTTTTTTATTATAAATACACATTCAGCGGTACTCTCTCTAGATATAGCTTTAAGATTGAAATCATATCCCAGTTAAATATTCTTTTATGCAAGCCACATACTGTTCATATTAAAATATAAAACTTATATTTATATTTACCTACTATTAGTAATTACTAGAACACTTTTTATATAAGCATACTTCACAATTCTTCTCATGAACTGGGAGCAAAAATAACTATCTTGCACAATTTTGAAAACGTTATACTTTATTCAAACTAAACCTTTACAAAAAGCATACTCTATTCATTTATACATGCAACATACTGTTCTTTTGAAAAGTTAAAACTTATTATACTTTCATTTATCTACTTTTAATAATTACTAGAACACCTTTTGTAAAAACAGACTAAACAAGTCCTGTCAGGAATAGGAACAAAAATAACTGTCTTGCACAATTTTGAAAATGTTATATTTTTAATATTCAAATATAAACATTTATATCATCTTTCACAAAAAAGTCTATTCATATTCAGGTAAAGAATTTAAAAAGGTGTACCGTCTAAAGCAACCAAGCTGAATATGGGAAATTCAATATCACTTGCCCACATACCCAAAATCAGTGAGCAAGGAAACAAAGAGCTCTGTAATTTCACGAAACTTGAAATAGCATTGCCTTATGTCCGTTCATCAGGACAAAATCAATTCAAATGCTACCATTTAGCATACAGAGGACCCCCTTCAAAATGTACCATTTAACAGCATACTCTTAGTTTTGGCATAATCTAGGATGGTGACATCAAATATGAAAGCTACATATAAATTTTCTAATAGTCCTATTTTAAGAATAGTAACACACGTATTTTAGGGTAAAGTATATTTGGCCCAACATATCAAAAAGACAATGTGAATTTTTAAATTTTTAGCTTTTGACAAGATTGAAGAAGTCTACACTAATGAATATATATGAAATATGACATGTAAACAATGTAATTTATGTTGATGTTTGCTTTGATTTGTGTCTAGTTGTCCCCCAAAGCCTCAGGCAGTCATTGCAGAAGGCTTCTAGCATTTGTGATTAATTCATGAGCCACTGCTGGGATTATTGGTGTGAGTTCTACACCTGCCTTGGGGCAGAGAGCCTGAATACAGTGGAAGGGAGAGAGGCTTGCTGGCTGCCATAGCAGCTCCCCTCCTTTTTGGCTTTATTATTTTGCTGTTTTCCACCTCCACGAATGGCTGCCACCTAGCATGTGCCATTCTGCCTTGAAGCCAAACAAGTATTCACTGAAACTTCCATTAATTGTGAGCTAAAGAAAACTTTTTTTCCCCTTAATTTGGGGTGTCAAGTATTTTGTCCCAGCAATGAGAAAAAATTAACCAAGAGAATATTTTACATCCTTTTTTTACCATGTCAAAAAAAGCTATCGGTATATATTTTACATTTCTATCATGGTTAATGCAGATGTTAAATTTTATGGATACAATTTAATCTATCTGCATAAGAAGGTAAATGTGTAGATGTTGAATAGGTTAACTATATGTTTCAAACATGTTAATTATTTAGTTTGAATATTCACAACTACTTTACTTTACTGCCCACACTGGCAAAATTATCTCTTCTTTGTAGAAGAAAGAATCTGACTTTGAAGTAAAAACATTTTCAAAACTACATCTTTCTGAGGGGCCGGGGAGATGGCTCAGTAGAATAAGCGCTTACCTGGTAAGCACAAGGGCCTGCGTTCAATCCCTGGTTCTGAAAAAAAACAAAAAAACAAAAAAAAAACTACATCTTTCTGACACTAACACTTTGGTCAATTCAATATTATTAAAATATTAGTTTTTGAATGCATATGCCCCAAAGCAAATATATTAATATCAAAAGAATGGCTTTCAAATTATAACTAAATAATTTTAGCTATTACATTTTAAGTATACACATTAACCTATGTAAAATAATTCTAAAGTTATTATTGTTTTTTATTATTATTGTTTTATTTTCAGTATAAATATTCATATTGTATAAATCCCAAATAGACCTTTCGTTTTTCAAGCTCTCATTTGTATGCAGTGTAACATTGATGAGAAAATGTAAATCACACTGAGATTTTGGTCCTCATTGTTGAATATTTGGCAAGCATTCCTTCTGTTTCAAGAAAATTTTGAATTGGACTTAACAAGTATAAAATTCTCCAGAATTCAATGAACGTGCATCAAAAGAAATGCATGATCATTAACTCTATTGTCTTTTGTCTTCTACGCAGTTCCTTAAACTGAGTATGATTCACAGCCTTTGCACACATTGAAACATTTTAACAACCATATCCATGACCCTTTTAAGCATATGCTTCAGAAAATTGAGTGAAAAGATTCTCAGTACATATCACACAGTGAATCAGAATGAATAGGGAACATAAGTGTGTTATGTGGAGTTCACTACAGAAACAGAATCTACAGAAACTATACGTAAAATCCTAGAAGGGCAATGATGGAGGTTTTCAGGGTTTGAGGTGAGATGGTGCATCAGGATCTTCTGGAGGATCAAAGACAAAGAATCTACAAAAGTCATCTGGAGATCCAGAAGATGCAGTTGCAGTGCAAGATAAGCGTGACCACTTGTGCACCCCTAACCCAAAGTCCAAGGCTGTGAACTTCATCGTAGCTACCCGTGTGCATTTGAAGGCTGAAGAAACTAAAGACCAATATCCACAGGCCAGGCAATGGTGAACACAGAAGGATTTCCAACACTGCGACACTTCCTTTTCCTTTTCCTGTTATTCCTGGTAGGCAACAAGACTATTGGTTGGTGCCATGAACAAGGTTGGGGTTTCTCCCCTCAGTTTGCTGGATTATATCTCAATCAGCCACAAACACATCAGAAGTGTGCCATACTAATATGTTGTCTGTTTTCTAAACCATACACATTGATGCATAGTGATAAGTGGTTCAAATGAATCTTCTTTTTAAAATTCTAGTAAATAAGAATTTTGAACCTAATATTGAGATTGACATCTATTAAGACAGAAACTTTGTTTTTATGTATCTTAAATTCCTCCTGGACCGGAGAAATATACAGAAGTAAAGTCACAAATTTTCTATTTCATGTTGTGAATTTACCACATTTCTAGATAACTAGTGCTACACAAGAGAAATCAAGATATAAATTGGGTAGTTTCTCTCGTCGCTATCATTTCATTTTAATATCTATCTATTAATTAATTATTTTTTATGTATTTTGTACAGGATTTCATTATGGAGTTCAGCCTCATAGTGATCCTCCTGTTTTCAGCCTCCCTAGCACTGGGATTACAGGGGTGCACCAGGCCGCAGTTGCTGGCTCAGTGCGCCCATGTGTGGGCCTGATGCTACCTGTGATGCCGAGAATCAAACCCCAGTCCCTGCACTTGCCTAGGCAGCCTCGTAGTCCACTGAGCTATTTTGCTGATTNTGTTACCCTTTTATTTTATAAGTTTTATTTGTATTAGTACATTACTCACAAATTCTACCAACACAAAAAAATAGTTTATTTTAACCATTCTCCATTAAAAGTGAGCATTTTTGTTACAAGAATAAACCCTGGTCAGATTGCATGATCACATTTTGTTCAAAACTCCTCAAAGACTTTATTTTAAGCAAGGATTATTTTATTTTATTTTAAATAATACAAAGAAGCATAAGTATTTTGCACTTAAATTTCAATACATATATATATATATATATATATATATATATATATATTGCATGTTATTTAATTCAGACCAAATACATATATTTTCTCAAATACCTATTTCTTTATGGTGAAACATCTCAAAGTTCTCTTTCTAGCTCTTTGAAATGTATAGTGCTGTTATCTAATACCAAGTTACCATGTAACAGCACCCCAAGCTGCCTGTGCCTGTCTAACCTAACTCATTACATCTCTGTCACCATATCCCCACATTGACACCACTCACCTACTGCCCTAACCTTCTGGTCACCACCACTGTGATCTCAGTTTGTGGGAGATAAAGATTTTATTACTATTACCGCACTTATTTCACTTAAAATAATGATCTTCAGCTCCATTCATATTGTCACAAATGGCAAGATGTTTGTTCTCTGTTTTTTTAAGGCTGGATAACATCCACTCATATATGTACCATATTTTCTTTATCTAGGAAGCAGTTGATCGACCCTTTGATCGTTTTAATTTTTTAGCTATTGAGAATAATACTGTAGTGAACAAAGTTTGGTGGGAGCAAAAAAATGCTTCAATACACTGGTTTCGTTTCCTCTACACATACATGTAAGATCAGTATTAGTTGATCATATGGCCATAAGTATTTTCCCTCATTTTATGAGGAACTTCCATGCTCTCTTCCATAATGTTTACCCTAATTAAATTTTTAACAACAATGTACACGTTTCTTTCTATATCCTCTCCACTTGTTATCTTTCTCATTTTATCAAATTATTTCTGCTGGATAATGTCTTGCTGTGTTTTTGATTAATAATTACCTTGTTATTAGTGCTATGAACATTTTCCTAGATTTTGGGTGTTGTTGTATTCTCTTGAGAGATACCTATTTGGATGTATTGCACATTTAGTGTATAAACAAAGTATTTGCTTTTGTTCATTGAAAACATCTTATAAAATGCAATATATAGTTTTTAAAAATATCTCTTAATTATATTCACTTTCTTGCTTTAGAAGTTTTAATGTAAAATACAGCTATATTGTTTCCTCTGCTGCAATATATATGCAAAATACTTTCTTCCAGTATCATTTTTTTGTTTTTCAATCCATTGCAATATTAAGTTCTAAATTCTCACTTAATTATACATCACTGCCTTTATTTAAAATGGATTTTAAATGTTCAAATGTATCTATTAATATATTTGTATATTATCATATAAAATTTGCTTCAAATTACTATATTTAATTTTTCTGCAAAGCATTAAACTAAAATTTCATTATGTTACATTTGTATATAGAAATATTAACTACAATAAATCAATCTGCTCACATTAGCTAGATAAGTATTGAGCATAATTTTAACAGTGGAAATAATATCTACTACCAATTCCTATGGTACAGAATGATATATTTTAGGTAATTCAGCAGTTAAAGTGAAAACATTACTACCCACCCCCAAATTTAACAGTAAACCACGTCCTTCTGTTTAACAGCAAATGTATTTAACACTGCTTAAATAAAATTAAAAATTTATATTATCATCATAAAACCCATGCATTAAGTATTCTGTTCCAACCTCTGTGACATGGTTAATAACAATTTTTCAATACATGCTCTGATATAACACACCCCAGACAAACACACACTTGCACACATAAATTTAACAGATAAATGGAGATTCTTAACATTGGTTTAGACCAAAGATGATGGAGACCACTACAAAGTGGCTCTGAGCAGGACTTGATATTAATCAATTGGCTCTTCATGTCTACCATGCGAGTGTGCCTGAGGCTTAGGCCCTTTTCTGGAGATGGGCAGTAGATGCACAGTGAGTGAACCTCTGTGAGTCATGGATCCCACTGAGGCCTGTGTTGATATGTGAAGTTGGGACACCTCAAAGGACAGGATAAGGCTACAGCTGATGATACTTGGCTCCAGTCCCAGTGAGCACAAAGGAGACTGTAGCTGCTAGCCCCATGCTCCTACAACACATTTCAACCTAAAGATAAGCTCATTCTCCTGATTAACATAATTTACTTCTAAGGAAAATATTTCACAAGGTCCTGCTATATTCCCATGTTTTCTTCAGTATCTTGTTCCTTTATCTGAAAACCAGATAAATACAGACCACCTAAAGAAGTTGTTGATCAGAACTCAGAGAATCTCAAAAGCTATGAGAGGATTTTGAACCTCCTGAAGCCCTAAAATCATACCACTTGTCTCATTTACTGAAACCTTCTCCATCCACTCCTCTGAAATATTGTAGATCTGATCAGACCATGATTACTGAGAGATATTATTAACCTGATACAAAGACATTAATATAGTTACTTGAAAAAGACAAGAATGATTAGATGTCAAAGATAATACATCGATATTAGAAAGAGATAATTAGGAAAAGCATTACATTGATGGCTTGAAATATAGACTGTTGGCTTTCCATATAGAAAATAAACTAAAACATTTAACAATAAACACATGTATGTTCTTGAGATAGTGGTATGACATGTTCTAAAATCCTATAAAATTAACTCATATATGCAACTCATTTTCAACCTTTCATTATAAAATATTTCCTATTCGCGAAAAGTTGCAACAATAATGTTTTAACTATTCTCCAAAATTTCTCAATTTAAAATATTTATAGCTAAATGCTTGCATGGTTTCTCCTGTGTGTTTAGAAACCACTTTAATAATCAATGGGTCAGGTAAAATTAAAGAAGAAATTAGGCCGTTTCTATACAAATAATAACACCAGTGCAACATACCAGAACCTATGAAGCACAATGAAAGCAGAGAAAGCAGCACTTGACTAAAGCCAACACCTATGGGTGAAAAACAAACCCTGAAGAAAATATGAATAGAAGGTTGTTACCTCAATCTGTTAAAGACCTCTATGACAAACCAATCAAACCAATGATCAATAACGTAATAATTCAAAAGAAATTAAAATCATTCCCTCTAAAAATAGGAACAAGACAAGAATATCTGTTATCACCACTTGTGTTCAATATAATTCTCAATATATTAGTAGAAACAAAAATAGAAGAAAAAGAAACAAAAGCAATACAGATTGGGAAGGAAGAAGTCAAATTACGATTACTGCAGATGACATGATCCTTTACATAGAAGACCCCCAAAAGGCCATAAGAAACCCTAGAAAAAATATCCTTACACAGATGTGCATTGGAAATTTTTATTCTTTTTCTTCAATAATCATGATATTTGTCTAAGTGCTTTATAAGAAGTTATCTTTAGCACAAATTTGAATTTTTCCTCCCATGTAATAACCTCAATTTGGAAGGAAATTGATTTTGAGGGTTTTAAGTATGGAAATGTCCAATAAAAACTGTGCAGAGAATTTTAACAATTTAAGTTTAGTAAATAACACCCCAACATGATTTATTCAATTTATAATGGCCCTTTCTGAGGCAGGATTTTGAAAAGTCTCTTTGCCAATACCACAGAGGAAAAAATGAGACAATGACAATATGACAGATGGTAAAAATATAGTTATACTCCACAGGTGATTATGAGAAACTCTAGGAGGAGGTCCTAGTGAGCTTTGAAGTAAATAGCATACAAGAGGAATTATGCCTCCATGTTCGTTCAAATATCTTTGCTTTCTACCATCAATTTAAACCTCAGAAATGTTTTAACACTCACATTTTCTTTTCTATTTCCAATGTGACATCCTTTGTCAGTTTCATCATCTTTCAATAATCCTAACTTAGAAGTTATTTCCCTGCTAAACCATAACATTCCACTCCAGCATCACTATGCTATTTTTCAAAAAGCTTAACTATACATTATTAATATATGTAGGCAGTACATACTGAGTACTTTCATCGTAGAGTTGGAGCCTGTAGATAACACAGCTCCCTTGTTTTGTTCTCATCTCCTTTTCCCTCCCTCTCCTACTCCATCTCTTAATCCTCTTCTCTTTTGCAAAAGGTCTATATGATTCTTAGTGTCTTTTTTAAAAATTTATTTATTTATATATCTGTCTTTTAGGGACTGGTCTACAGGGATTTTCAGGGTCTCACTACTAGATTGGACTCGTAGTGATCCACCTATTTACAGCCTCCCAAGAACTGGGATTACAGGCGTGTGCCACCATACCCAGTCTCCTAGTATCTTTTTGCTCTGTACTTTATTAATATATTAGATTTCTCAGATAAAAGAAATCACACAACATTTATCTTCATGTATCTGAGGTATTTCATTTAATATAATGGTTTCAAGTGTATGCTTGTTCCTAAGTTTTGATATTCATAATCATTGTAGAATGGCTATATCAAACTACTTAGCAAGCAAGAATGTGAAGGCCTGGGTTTTCAAACCTTCAAGCCTGTGATTGAATCCTATGTCTGGCTAATTTTTGCAGAGTTATTTTCAGCAAAATCTATTTGGACCATTTTATAATGTAGATAGTCCCAATGTAAAAAAGAACTGTCTTTAGTTTTACATTTAACTCTCAAATATAACCACTTCTCCCTATTTACTTTCTATTCTTCCTCTTTATATGCTCATTTCAGCCAAATACCTTCCAGTGCTGATCTGAATACTCCATATCTTTTTAAAATTCCA
This sequence comes from Tympanoctomys barrerae, assembly GCA_002564285.1. Taxonomy (NCBI): domain Eukaryota; kingdom Metazoa; phylum Chordata; class Mammalia; order Rodentia; family Octodontidae; genus Tympanoctomys; species Tympanoctomys barrerae. The sequence continues at coordinate 14,686 of NDGN011481296.1, forward strand.
CTATCTATACCTGATTTTCTTTCATATTTTTAAAAATACTTCCAGGGTCAGGGAGATAGCCCAGTAGATTAAGTGCATACCTGACAAGTGCAGGGTCCTGAGTTTAATCCCTAGTACTGCAAAAATAAATAAATAAATAAATAAATAAATAAATAAATAAATAAAACAACTAATTAAATAAAAATACTTCTACTTTCTGATAACCATAACTCAAATTTAAGGACATAGGGGAATACCTTAGCATACTTGAAGTTTTGGCAAAATATTCTAGGAAATCAAAATTTTTATTGTAGATTTTCATATTAGGCTATTCATATTCTAAAATGTAAGATCTACTGGAGTCATATTGAATGTTTTTGAGATTCATATTGTATTTAATTGACTGTCAGTGACTAGTAAGTGGCATCTAAAGTTTACATCCAGATTTTACAAATTCTTGTACACACGTCTGCCTCATACTCTGTTGATCAGAGAAAAATACCTGGTTAGTTTATTATTCCATCACTTTATTCATGCAGTATGAGTTCATTTATGTGGTGAACTGATTTGAATCACACAGTTCTACTTCAGTTTCTCCAAACATTGGCAGAACATAATTTAAATTGACTATAAAGTGAGTTATAGTACTTTATTTAGTTCCTCTGACTTATTTTCTTCTTCTGACTCTCAAGTTGCTACATATTTTTCAAAAAATAAATTTAACAAGGAGTTTAGAAAAAAATTGTGAGAGCAAACACTTTGTTTTCACAAATTATTTCAAGAAGAAGAGTGGTATTGCAGTTTATTATTTTATAGCACTTAATTGAAAGTAGATATGACAAAGAAAGTCTATGTTATATGAAATAGGGCAAAAGTTTTTAGATGTAAATCTAAAGATTTGCCCTATACATAAAGTTGAATAGATTTGGTTTTGTAGGAAGAAAACTGACAATGATTTGTAGCTTCTATAATCTAATGAACAGGTTCTTTGGGTTCCTAGGAAACAACAAAACAAAAAATTTACTGTACGTAAGATACAAAACTAGCTTGTCCTAATTGATCAGTTGATAAACAAAAGAAAAGAAGCCCAAATTGGTTATGAAATTTGAACTTCTGTTTCCTTTCTAGATAAATAATATTAACTAAATAATAACAGTCTTAAATGAAACTTAAGACTTACATAAGTTTTAAAATATATCAAAACAAAAAAATGAATGTATGTGCATATAGGCAGAGGCAGAGACAGAGGGACAGAGAAGGAGAGGGAGAAGAAGTGGGACAAGTGTCTATAATGATAACCTGTTCCTGTCTTTCTGGGATGATCTTCTCCCTTCTTAGTGAGCTGCACTGCATTGTTTTGCAAATGCACTGACAAGGAGCAAAGGCTTACATCAAATCTATTAAAAACAATTGGAGAATATTTCCCTAGCCCTTAACTAAGGAGTTTATTTAATAAATGCTTATATGGGAGGAAAACATCTGCACTATACTGCTTTCTTATATCCAGGTCATTCATCCTTAAAATGTTGTTTATTGATATCACCTGCTCAAAAAAACTAAGTTTTTCTTTATAATATCTGAATTTAATATTGATGCAATGTTTATGATAAGATATGAGGAAACTTCTCAGTCCCTTAGAATACTGGACAATAGAAGTAATATCAAATAATATGGAGTTTAGGGACTGGGATTTCAATCTATCAGCTGTTATATTCTGGCTTTTGACCTTGGGGAAATATTTTGACTATGAGAGACTTACATAAGGAGTAATGAGAGAATAGCTTATTGTTGGGCACCTTACACTTTTGCACACACACCTGACAAAGGAAAACCATGACTGGGTAAAATGACAAACATTTGCAAATTAGATTCTACTTCTGGAAATATTCACTTGCCTCTGGGTTATTGTTGTACACTGTCTCTTACGAAACTTTGTCAAACCAGAACATGAAGCCAACATGAAATTATGAATCACTTTAATAAAATATAGTAATCTATGATATACCAATTGAACTTTTGCCCCAGAAAGCACAAAGACAAAATAATGTCTTACAATACAAAGTTCATGGATTTTGTGTTTTAAAAAGACAAAAGCTCAGAACCATAAAATCATCACTTGTCTTGGAAATAAAAAAACAGTACCATTATGCTAAGATGTTTGCCAAAACCAATATAGCAAATTTAATGACAAATGCTGTGCTTGAGAAGAAACAAATACGAGTTTTTGGCAAAATATTGGTGACTGATGACAAATTTCAGTACTGTATAATACAACTAAGATATAAATGCAGTTACTATCACTCTTCCTGGAGCAATAATATCATGTAGAAAACTAGAACATTGTACTTAATGCCGAAAGAAGATCAGCTACATGTTGTCAATTTTAGAACCAACTTTCCTAGCAAGAATCCACCAGTATCTATTTCCTTTTTTAAAAAATAATTTTCTTGAGAAACAAATAGCAATGAGACAGTTTCAAAACCAATTAGAAGGACAGTTTCAATAATTAAT
>NDGN011481299.1:0-16768 GCA_002564285.1 Tympanoctomys barrerae
GCACAGGTCTCTTTGTCTTTCTCCAACCCTGACCTTCATTCCAGTCATCGTCATCTTGTTTTACCTGTAATTGAGATATAGTGTTAATGTATAGATAAAATCCTGTCAATGTAAAAAATATCTAGAGACACTGGCTACATGGTGTCCAATAGCATTGGGCCTATAGAAAGAGCCAGACCTTGTCTTTAGATCATAAACCTCAGAGCCACAGTTTCAAAAGGATAAATCAGTCTACATTGCCCCTTGTTTAGAATAGGGGTCATATCCAAAACTGAATGGGACACTGGTTTAACCTGACTGAATACTGTGTATTTCATGATAAGTGTATTAAGCTAGCCTCGTCGATTTTTGATGTGATTCAGGTATTTCATGCTGATGGTAAACACAGGTGTAACTAGGAAAATATTCCAAACTGTAGTTAAATTACTTGAAAGCACTGACAGTAACAATAAGGTATTAATCTGGTTTTCATATGTTTTCAAAATTTAGAGATAATTATAAGTATAGCTGGAGGGACTTATAACAAACTGTCAGAATTCAAAAGTAAAGGGGTCTAAAATCAAGTGAGTTATGATTTCTAGCATCAAAACGTTTATATATTTATCTGTTAGCTCAAATGTTTGTGCTTTTATTATACCTGCTGTAATTTTTTTACCCCATTTATTCTTTCTTAGAAGATACCAAAACCCAGGTAATTATACATATTTTGTCTATAGAAACATAGTAAGGTCTTAGTTGTTCACCTCATACAGCCCAGGTGAGCTGAGTCTTCCCTGGGTTTCCTGCGTCATTACAAGCAAAGCTGTCTTCATGTTCCCTGGGCAGAGCTACCTGCAGGAGGCCTTAGAACCAAGAAGTTATACAGTGGACCCCAGGTATAAAGAAGATAAAGAGATTAAACTCGTTTTTAAGAGATATCTACTAATAGACCTACAAAATGTTCTGACTAGTGTTTTTATAATTACAAACTTTATATTTTTTAATTACAAACTTTAAAAGGTTATTGTATTCCAGATCTGCTAAGTGGTTACTGTATCTGGTTGATATTATTATTTGTTTAATTGTTTCTTTGGCTTTGCCTCCTCCAGATTTAAAGCAATTCCACCTATCCAAGATAAAATTACTTGGTGTCTACTGAGGGTCTTTAAGTAGAACCTCTGGAGAGTATCTCTGACTGCCGGGCAAAACTACGACCCTTTTCCAGCCTGAAGAAGCCAGAGTGGTCATTGCCTACAATCTCTTCATGGTAGTTCAGGTTACTTCTTCAGAGGGGGAATGTTGCAGGAAGCCAAGTTAGACAAAAATATTATAGGCAGTCAGATAGGGCTGGGCCCTCAAGGAGACAGAATTAAAAGACAAGGTGACCACAGTGTGAGAGAGGCAGATATTTCCCACTGTGAGCCAGACCTCAAGACAAAAGAGGAAACTCCCTGGGTGATATTACAGCACAAGAAATAGCACAATAACCAGTGGGGACGAGGGAGATGCTGTCTGTTCACCCATCTTGAATTATAAAAAACCACCTACTCACACTCTATTGTTAACTAATGTTCCTTACTGTTGGAGTAGATTAGCAGTGGTGATCCATGTCAAAATAATTTGATATAACATCACCTTAAAGGGTCATGGGTATATAAAACCTGAGAGATTTAAACCTATGTTACGATATTTAATATTGTTAAAAACTCTTCTTTGGGAAGTGACAGATGTGCATGTGAGACAACTAGGTTACAATGTGACAAAGGCTCTTAATGCTACTTCAATCTGAAAACTACATTCATTGGACATATGATTATATTCCTGCTAGTCCTAACTAAATATATACAGGCTAAGTTATAACTCTGATGAGTCAATGATTTGACTCAGCTAAAAGAAACAGTGGGGAATGTTGTAAAATATGTAACCGTCTCCATTTTGTAACTAGAACAGCTATTTTGTTATTCAACTTTGTGCATTTTTGTTATAACCTATATGATTCAAAATAAAACTGGAAAACGCAGTAATTCATAGATCACCAGCATTAAACTCTCATCAGAAGCAGCATCATTGAATATTATGCCATCGATTTCCACTTACAGAACAAGTTGTGATGGATTATTACTATTATTTTCTTTCAGCTGTCTGAGGATGCCTTCAGGGCAGGTCTAGTAAGGCCTGAGGAAGAGGGTATTCGAACCACAGCATCCTGAGACTCAGTGCTCTTATTCAGTAGGCACTGAAAGAACTCAGGTAATGGGCACACCCAAATTAGAAAGGCTCTTTCTCTCCTCTTTACTGCTATGGTCAAAAATGCGTCCCTTTACTGAAAGCACTAACTTGTTCATGTATATCTGACTGTTTCGACCCTATGATATGATAAGAAGAGTTCTTTCTCCTCCTAGAACTCACTCTGCAAACTCTAATGGTGAGTACTAAGAGCATAAAGGCCAGCTAAATTTTAAGCATTTTGGGAAGATGGTCCTTCCTAAGTCTGTTCCTGTATCCAGCAAAAAACTGAATTTTGGGTTCAAAATTCCTTTGGGTGCCCCAGAAATTCACCATGCTCACCTGCTCGGTCTCCTCAGAAAAAGCACACCTAAAGATACTGCCTGCTATTCTTTAGAAGGAAAAATGCAGAAGGAATTTTTTTAAGCCTCAGTATGCTTTCAGTACAGGACTGATTTGGTCTGAGTTCTAGGGATCGAACCACATCATCCTGAGCTTGACTGCTTTGTTTAAGTGGGCTCCTAAATAACTGCGCTAAAAGGCAGACCCCCATTAGAAACACATTTTCTCATGTGTTTATTTTTAAGGACCAGAAGGTGAGACACCTGTGTAAGGTCTGACTTCTCCATTTGTGTCTGATTACTTCCAGCATATGATATGTGTTTCTAAGTGTGAATTCTTACTTGAGAAATTCCGGACAGGTTCTAGGCACTTTGGTAAGATGGACCTTCCTAATCTGGGATTTCTAGTTCAAATATCAACTGGAAGACCCAGTAATTCATAGACCACCACCACACCAGTGTCCGCAGAAAAAGCATCAGTGAATATTCTACAGTGGATTTCCATGTAGAGAAAAGTTGAGATGGATTTTTTTTTTCTACTGGTGCAGGTTTCATTTAAGGCAGGTGTGGTAAGGCCCAAGGAACAGTGGATTCAAACAACAGAATCCTGAGACTCAGTGTTCTTATTCAGTAGTCATTAAAAGAACTCAGGTAATGGGCATATGCGAATTAGAAAGACTTTTTCTCTCTTTACTGGTATGGTCACCAATGCGCAAATCTACTAAAAGCACTCATTTTTTCATGTATTTCTGATTATTTCAACCTTACCATATGACAATAATAGTTCTTTCTTCTCCTACAACTCACTCCTAGAACTCTAAACGTGAGTTCTAAGAGGAGAAAGGCCAGCTAAATTCTAGGCATTTTGGGAAGATGGTCCTTTCTAAGTCTCTTCCTGTATCCAGCGAAAAACTGAATTTCGGGTTTGAAATTCCTTGGGTACCATGTCCACAGCAACAGTCTCCTCAGAAAAAGTATGTCTCAGCATCAATCCTCCTAGTTCTTTATAAGGAAAAATGGCATAAGGACTTTTTTTCACCTCAGACTGATTTTATGGCAGGGCTGGATTGGTGTCAGTTCTGGGGATTGAACCACATCATCCTAACCCTGACTGCTTCGTTTAAGCAGGCACATAAACAAGTGAGATAATGGGCAGACCCCCATTAGAAACACATTTTCTCATGACTTTATTGTTAAGGCCACAATGTGAGACACTTATGTAAGGCCTGACTTCTCCATGTATATCTGATAATTTCCAGCTTATATGTTGTGTTTCTGAGTGTGAGTACTTACTGGAGAAAGTCCAGACAGATTCTAGGATCTTTGGGAAAATGGCCCCTCCTCAGCCTTTTGCCCTTAGAGCCGCCCACAGAATTTCTGCTTCAAAATAAAACTAGAAAGTGCAGTAATTCATAGATCACCAGCATGCCAATCTCATCAGAGAAAGCATCATTGAATATTCTACCATTGAGTTCCACTTACACAATAAGTTGAGATGGATTATTGTTATTTTTTCTTCCTGCTGTCTTAGGTTGCCCTAAGGTCAGGTGTGGTAAGGCCTAAGTAAAAGGGGATTGAAACCACAGCATCCTGAGACTCAGTGCTCTTGTTCAGTAGGCATTGGAGGAACTTAAGGAATGGGCACAGACAAATTAGAAAGACACTTTCTTCTTTACTGCTCTGGTCACTGATGTGCAAGTCTACTGAAATCATTCACTTGTCCGTGTTTCTCTGATTGTTTCAACCTTATGATATGATAGGAAGAGTTTTGCGTCCTCCTACAACTCACTCATGGAAATCTAATAGTAAGTTCTAAGAGAAAATAGGCCAACTAAATTCTAGGCATTTTGGGAAGCTGGGCTTTTCTAATTCTGTTCCCATATCCAGCAAAAACCTTAATTTAGAGCTCAAAATTCCTCTGGCTACCCCAGAAACTCAAAATGAAATTCAAAATGTCTCCACAGAAAAAGTATACCAGAAGATCCAGCCTCCTAGTTTTTTACAAGGAAAAATGGAAGGATGTTTTTCATTTTTCACAGCCTCAGCATTCCTTACATGCAGGTGTGGTTTGATAGGAGTTCTGGGGATTGAACCAGTTCATCCTGAGCTGTCTGCTTTCATTACCTAAACAACTGAGGTAATGGGCAGGCCCCCATTAAAAACACACTTTCTCATGCCTTGATTATTAAGGCCCACACTGCAAGACACCCATGTAAGGCTTGAATTCTCCATGTATATCTGATTCTAGCATATGTTTTGTGTTTCTAAGTGTAAAGTATTACTGCAGAAAAATCCAGACAGGTGCTAGGTGCTTTGGGAAGATGTTCCCTGCTAAACCTGTTCCTCTATATAGCCACCAGTAGGACTTGAGGTTCAAATTTCAACTGGAAAATGCAGTAACTCATAGATCAACACCATGTGACTCTCCTCATATAAAGCATCCTTAAATATTATACAGTTGAGTTCCATATACACAATAAGTTGAGAAGGACTTTTTTTTCCTGCTGGCTATGGTTGCCTTCAGTGCAGGTATGGTAAGGCCCAAGGAACATGGGATTCAAAACACAGCGTACTGAGACACAGTGCTCTTATTCAGTAGACACTGAAATAAGTCAGGCAATGGGCACACTAAAATTAGAGACTATTTCTCTCCTCTTTACTGCTGTGCTCACCAATGCATAAATCTACTGAAAGTATTTACTTGTTCATGTATATCTGATTGTTTCACTCTATCATATGATAAGAAGAGTTCTTTCTCCTCCCAGAACTCATGCTTAGAAATCTAAAAGTGAGTTCTAAGAAGAGAAAAGCCAGCTAAATTCTAGGCATTTTTGGAAGTTGGACCTTCCTATGTCTGTTCACGTTTCCAGCAAAAATTTGAATTTGTGGTTCAAAATTCCTTTGGCTACCAGAAAAATTCACCATGTCCGCGATGCCAGTCTCCTCAGTAAAAGTATACCAGAAGATCTAGTCTCCTCATTCTTTATAAGGAAAAATGACAATAGATTTTTCTTTTTTATGCAGCCTAGGAAGACCTTCAGGGTATGTCTGGACTGGACTGAGTTCTGATTAAAACACGTTATCCTGAGCCTGACTGCTTTGTTTAATAACGCACCTAAACAACTAAGTTAATGTGAATGCCCCCATTAGAAACACTCATTCTCATGCCTTTATTGGTAAGGGCCACAATGTGAGACACCTGTGTGAGGCCTGACTTCTCCATGTATATCTGATTCCTTGCAGCATATGATTTTTGTTTCTAAGTGTGAATTCTTACTGGAAAAATTCCGGACAGGTTCTAGGCACTTTCAAATGATGGGCCCTACTAAATCTGTTCCCCTATACAGCCCCCAACATCACTTTGCATTCAAAATAAAAGTGGACAATGCAGTAATTCATAGATCACCAGCATGCCATTGTCATTAGAAAAAGCATCATTGAATATTATACCATTGAGATGCCCTTACAGAAAAAGTTGAGAGATGGATTATTTTTTTTTCTTTCTGCTGTCTAAGGTTGCCTTCAAGGCAGGTCTGATAAGGCCTGAGGAAGAGGGTATTCGAACCACAGCATCCTGAGACTCAGTGCTTTTATTCAGTAGGCACTGAAAGAACTCAGGTAACGGGCACACCCAAATTAGAAAGACTCGCCTCTTTACTGCTATAGTCAAAATTTTGTCTGTCTATGGAAAGCTTTCCCTTCTTCATGTATATCTGATTGTTTCGACCTTATGATATGATAAGAAGAGTTATTTATCCGCCTAGAACTCAGTCTTAGAACTCTAATAGTGAGTTCTAAGAGGAGAAAAGACAGTTAAATTCCAGGCATTTTGGGAAGCTGGGCCTTCCTATGTATGTTCCTGTATCCAGCACAAAACTAAATTTTGGGTTCAATGTTCCTTTGACCACACAGAAATTCACCATGTCCACCACGCCAGTCTCCACACAAAAAGTATAACTGAAGATCTGAACTCCTAGTTCTTTTTATGGAAAAATGGCAGAAGGATTTATTGAGTTTTTGCAGTCTCAGAATGCCTTCAGTTCAGGCCAGGTTTGGCTTGTGATCTGGGGATCCAACCACATCATCCTGAGCCTGACTTCTTTGTTTAAGGAGGTACCTAAACAATAGAGTTAATGGGCAGGCCCCCATTAAAAACACACTTTCTCATTCCTTGATTGTTAAGGGCCACAAAGTGAGACATCTGTGTAAGGCCTGACTTTTTCATGAGTACCTAATTCCTTCCAGCATATATCTTGTGTTTCTAAGTGTGAAGTCTTACTGGAGAAAGTCCAGACAGGTTCTAGACATTTTCAGAAGATGGATCCTCCTAAGCATGTTCCCCTCTACAGGCCCCCATAGGACTTCTGGTTTAAAATTCAACTGGAAAGTACAGTAATTCATAGATCATCACTATGCCAGTCTCCTCAGAAAAAACATCAGTGAAAATTCTGCAGTTGAGTTCCATGTACAGAACAAGTTGAGATCGATTTTTTTTCTTCTGGCTCAGGTTGCCTTCTGGGCAGGTGAGGTATAGCCTGAGGAATAGTGGATATGAGCCACAACATCCTAAGTCTCAGTGCTCTGGTACAATAGGCTCTGAATGAACTCAGGTAATGGGCACACCAGAATTAGAAAGACTTTCGTTCCTCTTTACTGCTACGGTCACTACTGCGCCAATCTAGTGAAACCATTCGGTTATCCATGTATATGTGATTGTTTTGACCCTATGATATGATGAAGAATTCTTTCTTCTCTTAGAACTCTCACTTAGCAATGTAAGAGTGAGTTCTCAGAGGAGAAAGGCCAGCTAAATTCTAGGCATTGTGGGAAGCCTCAGAATGGCTTCAGGGCAGGTCTGGTTTGGCCTGAGTTCTGGGGATTGAAACATGGCATCCTGATCTTAATTGCTTTGTTTAAGCAGGCACCTAAGGAACTTAGCTAATGGGCAGGCCACCATTAAAAACATACTTTCTCATGCCTTTATTGTTAAGGGCCAAAATGCGAGACACCTGTGTAAGGCCTGACTTCTCCACCTATATCTGATTTCTTCCAGCATATGATCTGTGTTTCTTAGTGTAAATTCTTACTGGAGAAAGTCCAGACAGGTTCTAGGCGCTTTTGGAAAATGGTCCCTCCTAACCTTGTTCTCCTATAAAGCATCCAATCAGACTTCTGTTTCAAAATTAAACAGGAAAATGCAGTAATTCATAGAACACCACCATGCCAGTCTCCTCAGAAAAAGCATCACTGAGTATTCTACCTTTGAGTTCCATGTACAGAACAATTTGAAATGGACTTTTTTTCTTTCTGCTGTCTCTGGTTGCTTTCAGGGAAGGTGTGGTAAGGCCTGAGGAGTAGGTTATTGGAACCACAGCTACTGAGTCTCAGTGCTCTTATTCAGTAGGCATTAAAAAACACAGGTAATGGGCACACTCAAATTAGAAAGACTCTTTATCTCCTCTTTACTGCTCTGGTCACCAATTTGCCAGTCTAGTGAAAGCACTCAATTGTCCATGTATATCTGATTTTTTTTCAGCTCAATGATATGATAAGAAGAATTCTTTCTCCTCTCATAACTCACTCGTAGAAGTCTAAGAGATAGTTCTAAGAGGAGAAAGCCCAGCTAAATTCTAGGTATTTCTGGAAGCTGGGCATTTCATTTTGGGGTCTGAACTACAGCATCCTGAACATAACTGCTTTGTTTAAGGAAGCACTTAAACAACTGATCTAATGGCCAGGCTACCATTAGAAACACACATTCTCATGTTTTATTGTTAAAGGCCATAATGTGAGACATATGTGTAAGGCCTGACTTCTCTATGTGATTCCTTCTAGGATATGATTTGTATTTCTAAGTGTGAATTCTTACTGGAGAAAATCCAGGTGGATTCTAGGCACTTTCGGAGGATGGTCCCTCCAAAGCCTGTTCCAGTATACAAGCCCTAACTGGACTTGTGGTACAATTTCAGCTGGAAAATCCAGCAATTCATAGATCACCACTATGCCAGGCTCCTCAGGAAAAGTAATAATGAAGATTATAGTGTCACATTCCATGTACAGAACCAAATGAGATTTTTTTTTATTTTAGTTGATGTTTTTCTCCTCTCTCAGGTTGCCTTCCTTGCTGATGCTCTATGGCCCAAGGAACAGGGGATTCAAACCACAGCTTCCTGAGACACAGTGGTCTGCTTTTGTGGGCAGTGAAAGAACTCAGGTAATGTGCAAACTCGAATTAGAAAGTCTCTTTCTCTTCCTTACTGCTATGGTCACCAATGTGCCAGTCTAGTGAAAGCATTCACTTGTTCATGTATATCTGATTTTTCTTATGTATGATATGATAAAATTTCTTTCTCCTCTTAGATCTCACTCGTAGAGTTCTAAGAGTGAGTTCTAAGAAGAAAAAGGCCATCTAAATTCTAGGCACTTCGGGAAGCTGAGCCTTCCTAAGTCTGTTCCCGTATCCAGTGAAAAAGTGAATGTCCTAATCAAAATTCCTTTGGCTACCCTAGAAATTCACGATGTGCAACATGCCAGTTTCCTCAGGAAATGTATACCTGAATATGGTGCACCCCAGTTGTTTATATGGTAAAATGGCAGAAGGGTTTTTTTGTGGGGGCCTCATAATGCCTTGTGTACTGGTCTGGTTTGGCCTGAGTTCTCAGGATTGAACCACATCATTGTGAGCCTGACTGCTTTGTTTAAGCAGGCACTTAAACAACTGAGCTATCAGGTAGGTCCCCCATTAGAAACATACTTTGTCATTCCTTTCTTATTAAGAATCAAAATGCGAGAAACCTGTGTAAGGCCTGACTTCTTCAAGTATATGATTCCTTACACCATATGATTTGTGATTCTAAGTGTGAATTCTTAGTGGAGAAATTCCAGACAGGTTCTCGGCATTTTGGGAAGATGGGCCTTCCTAAGACTGTTCCTTTATACAGCTGTGAACAGGACTTCCATTTCAAAATTCAACTGGAATACCCAGTATTTCATGGATCGCCACCATGCCAGTCTCCTTAGAAAAACTACTATTAAAGATTCTACTGTTGTGTTCCATGTGTACAAAAGTTGAGATGGATTTTTATTTTATTTTATTTTACTTTTTTCTGCTGGCTCAGGTTGCCATCATTGCAGATGTGGTAAGCCCAGAGGAGAAGGGGATTCAAACCACATCATCCTGAGACTCATTGCTCTGATTCAGTAGGCCCAGAAAAACTCAGGTAATGGGCACACCCAAATTAGATAGACTCTTTCTCTCCTCTTTACTGCTATGGTCAACAGTGCGCCAGTCTAGTAAAATGATTCACTTGTCCATTTTTATCTGGTTGTTTGTACTATACAATTTGTGTTTCTTACTGTGAGTTCTAAGTGGAGAAAGTCCATATAAATTCTAGGCATTTTGGGAAGCAGGGCCTACCTAATTCTCTTCCTTATCCAGAGAAGAATTGAATATCCAGTTCAAAATTCATTGTGGTACCCCAAAATTCACCATGTCCAACATGAAAGTCACCTCAGAAAAAGTATATAGGAAGTTCCAGCCTCCCAGTTCCTTATATGGAGAAATGGCACAAGGATTTTTTTTCTCTTTCTTTCTTTCTTTCTTTCTTTCTTTCTTTCTTTTTCTTTTCTTTTCTTTTCTTTCTTTTTTTTTTTGGCATGTCTGGTTTCACTTGAGTATATGGGGACTGAACCACAGCATCCTGAGCCTTACTGCTTTGTTGAAGCAGGCACTTAAACAACTGAGCTAATGGTCAGGCTTCATTCGAAACACACTTTCTCATCCCTTTATTGTTAAGTGACACCATGCATATTTAAGGCCAGACTTATCCATGTATATCCGATTCCTTCCACCATATGATTTGTGTTTCTAAGTGTGAATTCTTACTAGAGAATGTCCAAACAATTACTAGGCCCACTAAGAAGATTGGCTCTCCTAAGCTTTTCACCTATATAACCCCCAATAGGAATTCCAGTTCAAAATTCAACTGTGAAACACAGTAATTCATAGATCACCACCATGCCAGTCTCCACAGTAAAAGGATCATGGAATATTCTACCATTGAGTTCCAAGTACAGAAAAAGTTGAGATGGAATATTCTTTCTTGCTGGCTTAGGTTGTCTTCAGGGCTGGTGTCATATGTCCTGAGGAACAGGGGGTTCTAAGCACAGCATCCTGAGACTCAGTGCTCTGATTCAGTAGGCACTGAAAAACTCAAGTAAAGGGCACACCCAAATTAGAAACACTCATTCTCTCCTCCTTAATGCTATGGTCACCAATGTGTCAGACTTGTGAAAGGACTCACTTGTCCATGTCTATCTGATTTTTAGGACCATATGGTTTGTGTTTCTCTGAGTGAGTTCTAAGAGAAAGTCCAGCTAAATTCTAGTTATTTTGGGAAGCTGTGCCTTCCTAAGCCTGTTCCTGTATCCAGTGAAAAAAACTGAATTTCTGGTTGAAAATTCCTGTGGCTACCCTAGAAATTCTCCTTGTACACCACGCCAGTCTCCTCAGAAAAAGTATACAGGAAATTCCAGCCTCTCAGTTCTTTATATGGAAAAAATGTAGAAGGATTTTTTTGGTGGCCTCCTGATTCTTTCAGGCTTTTCTGGTTTGGAGTGAGTATCTGGGGATCCAACCACAGCATTCTGAGCCTGACATTTGTTGAAGCAGGCACTTAAACATCTGAGTAATGGGCAGGCCCCCATTAGAAACACACTTTCTCATCACATTATTGTTAAGGACCACAACTCAATCACCTGTGCTACGCTTGACTTGTCAATGTATGTCTAATTCCTTCCACTGTATGATTTGTGTTTCTAAGTATGAAATCTTAGTGGAGAAATTCCGGACAAGTTCTAGGTACATTGAGAAGATGGGCCCTCTTAAGCCTGTTACCCTATACAGCCCCTAACAGGACTTCCAGTTCAAAACTTAAGTGTAAAACTCAGTAATTTTTAGATACCCGCCATGCCAGTATGCTCAGGAAAATGTATCATTGATGATTATACAGTCATGTTCCATATACACAACAAGTTGAGATGGATTTGTGTGTGTGTGTGCGTTTATGTGTGTGTGTGCCTGGGCAGGATGCCTTCAGCGCAAGCGTGGTAAGGCCCAAGGAGCAGGGAATTTGAAGCACAGCATCCTGAAATCCAGTGCTCTGATTCAGTAGACACTGAAAGAACTCAAGTAATGGGCACAACCAAATTAGAAAGACTTTTTCTCTCATCTTTACTGCTATGGTCACCAATGCACCAGTATAGTGAAAGGATTCACTTGTTCATATATATCTGATTGTTAGTACCACATGATTTCTGTTTCTAAGAGTGAATACTAAGTGAAGAATATCCAGCTAAATTCTAGGCATTTTAGGAAGATAGGCCTTCCTAAGTCTGTTCCCATATCCAGCAAAAAACTGAATTTCTGCTTGAAAATTTTTTGGCTATCTTAGAAATTCACCATGTCCACCACCCCAGTCTCCTCAGATAATGTATACAGCATATTATTGCTTCCAAGTTCATTACATGGCAAAGAGAAGAATTTTTTTGGCAGCCTCAGAATGCCTTCAGAGAAGTTCTGGTTTGGCTTCTTCAGAGAAGAAGAGTTTTGGGGATCAAACCACATCACTTGTCCATGTATATCTGAGTGTTTTGATCCTATGCTATGATAAGAAGAGTTCTTTCTCCTTGTGGAACTCCCCCTTAGAACTCTAAGTGTGAGTTCTAAGAGGAGAAAGGCCAGGTAAGTTCTAGGCATTTTGGGAAGCTATGCGTTCCTCAGTCTGTTCTCATATCAAGTGAGAAACAGAATTTCTGGTTTAAAATTCCTTTGGATAAAATCCACCATCTTCACCATGCCTGTTTTCTCAGAAAAAGTACCCATGAATATCCTGCTTTCCAGCTGTGTATAAGCAAAGTGCAGAAGGATTCTTTTTTGTATTCTCAGTTTTCATTCAGGGCAGGTCTGGCTTAACTTGATGATCTGGAGATCTAACCACAGTATATGAGCCTGACTGTTTTGCATAAGCAGGCACATAAACAACTGAGCAAATGGGCAAGTCCTCATTAGAAACACTATTCCTTGTTCCTTCTATTGCTAAGAGTAAGATTGGGTGAAACGTGTGTAAGGCCAGACTGGTCCAATATCTGATTTATTCCACTGTATGAATTGTGTTTCCAAGAATGAATTATTAATGGAGAAATTCCAGGCAAGTTTTAGGCACTTTGGCAAGATAGGTCTTCCTAAGCCTGTTCCACTATACTGTCAATAAATGACTTCTGGTTTGAAATTCAACTGGAAAACGCAGTTATTATAACATAACCACCATGCCAGTCTCCTCAGAAAAAGTATCCGTGAAGAATGTGCCTCCCACCAATGTATAGGAAAAAATTTAGAAGGTTCTTTTTTTGGCAGCGTGTGGATGCCTTCAGAGCAGGTCTGGTTTGGATTGAGTATCTGGGGATCAAAGCACAGCATCCTGAGCCTGACTGTTTTGACTAAGAAGGCATGTAAGCAACTGAGCTAATGGGCAACGCTTCATTACAAACACTCTTTCTCTTCCCTTTATTGCTAAAGGCAATAATGGGTGCCACCTGTGTATGGAGTGACTGTTCCACCTATGTCTCATTCTTTCCACCTTATGATTTGTGTTTCTAAGTGTGAATTCTCAATGGAGAAAAACTAGACAATTTCTAGGCGCATTAGGAAGATGGGCACTCCTAAGCCTGTTCCTTATACAGCCACCAAAATTAATTCCGCTTCTATATTCAACTGATAAATGGAGGAATTCATAGACAGCCACTATGCCAGTCTGCTGAGAAATAGTATTCTTCAAGATCCTGCAATCCAGTTCCACAAAGGAAGAAGTCGAACTGAATTTTTTTTTCTGCTGAAGGATGTTGCCTTCTGGGCTAGTCTGGAAAGGGCTAAGGAACGGGGGGATCTAACCACAGTATCCTGAGGGTCTCTGCTCTGCTTCTGTAGGCACTGAAAGAACTCAGGCAATGGGCACAGTGAAATTAGAAAGACTTTCTCTCTTCTTTATTTTCACAATCACCAATGCATCAGTGAAGTTAAAGGATTCACTTCTCCATGTATATCTGATTCTTCCCATCCTATGATTTGTGTTTGTTAGTGAGTTCTAAATGGAAAAAAAATCAAGCAAAATTCTTGGAATTTTGGGAAGCTGAGCCTTATTAAGTCTGTTCATATATCTAGAGAAAAACTAAACTTCTGGTTCAAAATTACTTTGGCTACCCTAGAAATCCACCATCTCCACCACAACAGTCTCCTCAGAAAAAGTATTTATGAATATCCTAGCTCCCAGTTGTGTATAGGAAAATGGACCAAATGATTTTTTAATTTTTTGGCAGCCTCAGGATGCATTCATGGAATGTCTGGTTTGGATTCAGTGTCTGGGGATCAAACCACAGCATCCTGAGCCTGACGGCTTTGTATAAGCAGGTACTTAAAAAACTGAACTATTGGGCAAGACCATTTAGAAACACTCTACCTCTTCCATTTATTGCTAAGGGTAAGAATGTGTAAAACTTTTGTAATGCCTGTATGATCCACATATATCTGATTTTTTCCACTGTATGATTTGTGTTTTTTCTACTGTATGATTTGTGATTTCTTAATGTAGAACTGTCACACAAGTTCTAGGCACTTTGGGAAGGTGGGCCCTCCTAAACCTGTCCCCTATAGAGCCCCCAACAGGACTTCCAGTTCAAAACTCAACTGGAAATCACAGTAGCTCATTGATTGCCACCATGCTACTTGCCTTAGATAATGTATCCTTGAAGATGCTCTTGTCCATTCCACAAATGGAACAAGTTGAGATGGATTTTCTTTTTTCTTTTTTTTTCACCTGTCTCAGGTTGCCTTCATGACTGGTCTTGTGAGCCCTCAGGAACAGGATAATGAAACCACAGCATCCTGAGACACTCTGCTGTGATTCAGTAGGCACTGAAAGAGTTCAAGTAATAGGAACACTCAAATTAGAAACAGTGCTTCTTTATCTTTATTTATATGGTCAACAATGCATCAGTCCAGTGAAATGATTCACTTGTCCATGTATATCACATTCCTTTGAACCTCTTATTTCTGTTTTTGAGTGAGTTTTAGCTTGGGAAAATCCAGCTAAATTCTAGACATTTTGGGAAGATGGGCCTTCCTAAGTCTGTTCTCATATCCAGTGAAAAACTAAATTCCAGGCTCAAAATTCCTTTGGCTACCCCCAGAAACCCACCATCTCCACCATACCAGTCTTTTCAGAAAAAGTAGCCTTGAATATCCTGATTCAGGCTGTGCATAGGAAAACGTGCAGAATTTTTTTTTGAAGCCTCAGTATGCCTTCAGGGTAGATCTCATTTGGATTGAGGATCTGGGGATCTAATTGGAGCATCCTCAGCCTGACTGTTTTTGTGATGCAGGCACTTACACAACTGAGCTAATGGGGCAGGCCTCATTAGAAACACTCTTTCTTTCCCCTGGATTCCTAAGGGCAAAAAAGTGTGACACCTGTGTAAGGCCTGACTATTTCCCATATATCTGATTCCTTCCACTGTATGACTTGTATTTCCTAGGAAGAATTCTTAATGGAGAAAATCAGCCAAGTTTTATGCACTTTGGCAAGATGGGCCTTCCTAAGCCTGTTCCCCTATACAGTCAAAACAGCATTTCCTGTTTGAAATTCAACTGGAAAATGCAGTAATTCTAACCTAGCCATCACATCAGTCTCCTCAGAAAAAGTTTCCATGAAGATCATGCCTCCCAACTGTGTATAGAAAAAACTGCAGAAGGATTTTTTGTAGGTTTTTTTTGGCAGCCTCAGCATGTCTTCAGAGCAGGTGTTGTTGGGATTGAGTATCTGGGGATCGAACCACAGCATCCTGAGCCTGACTGCTTTGTTTAAGCAGGCACGTAAACAAGTGAGCTAATGTGCATCCCCTCATTATATACACTCTTTATCTCTGCTCTATTATAAGGGCAAGGGGCTGGGGAGAGGGCTCAGTGGAATAAGCACTTCCCTGCCAAGCACAAGGGTCTGAGTTCAATCCCTGGTTCCGCAAAAAAAAAAAAAAGTGATTGCTACCTATTGTAAGGCCAATAATGGGTGACAAGTGTGTATGGATTGACTGTTCCACCTATATCTGATTCTTTTCACCTTATGATTTGTGTTTCTAAGTGTGAATTCTCAATGGAAAAGGTCCAGAGAAGTTTCTGGGCACATTGGAACATGGACACTCTTAAGTCTGTTCCCTATACAGCCATCAACAGGACTTCTGATTCAATATTCAACTGGTAAATGTAGGAACTCTTAGGTAGCCATAATGCCAGTCTCCTGAGAAATAGTATCCTTGAAGATTCTGCCATCTAGTTCCAAAAGTGGAAGCAGTTGGGATGGATTATTTTTCTGCTGGCTCATGTTGCCTTCTGGTCCAGTCTGGAAAGGCCTGAGGAATAGGGGGATTGAAACACAGCATCCTGAGACTCATTGTTATGCTTTTCTCTTGCATGGTGAAAAGAGGACTTTTGGTTCAGAATTCTATTGGAAAACGCCATAATTCACATTTCACCACCATGCAGGTCTCCTCAGTAAATGCGCCTTTGAAGATGCTGCCTTCTGCTTCTATGCACATAAAAAATTAAGATGCATTTTTTAACTTGAAATAATATTTTGGCTGGCTCAGAATGTTCTCCAGACAGGTTTGGTAAAGTATGAGGATATGGGGGTAGAACCTCCGATCCTGAGTCTGACATCTCTGATTCAGTAGGCACTGAAATAACTCAGATAATGGACTCCACACCATTAGAAAGGCTATCTACACTTTATTGCTATAATAACCAATGTGTTCTTAGAATGAATTATAAATGGTGAAAGTCCAGGGGTCTAGGAGATGGCTCAGTAGAGTAAGCACTTCCATGGCAAGCTCAAGAGCTTCAGTTCAATCCCCAGATCTGCAAAAATAAATAAGTAAGTAAGTAAGTAAATAAATAAATAAATAAATAAGAATACAAATGGAGAAAGACCAGCTAAGTTCTAGGTCTTTATGAAGGTGGACCTTCCTAAGTCTGTTACTGTATCCAGTGAAAAACTGAATTTCCGGTTCCAAATTCCTTCGAGTACCCCAGAAGTTCATCATGTCCACCTCGCCAGTCTCCTCAGAAAAAGTATCCCTGAAGATCCTGCCTTCCAGCTCTTTAAATAGAAAAAGTT
>NDGN011481304.1:0-22328 GCA_002564285.1 Tympanoctomys barrerae
CTGCCGCTCCTCCCTAGCTCTGCTGGCCCGCTGGCCCTAGAAGGGGCCCTCACGGGAGGAAGCTCCCTGCGACTTTTACCCATCATGAGCTCGTCTATACAGCTGAGCTGGAGACCTAGCTGTGATGGAGACTGGCCTTCGGTCAGCTTGGACGCCTGCCTGGTCTTTCAGAGCACTTTCTGTTTAAAGTCTCCAAACTCAGCATTTTCCATAAACATCTTATGACTTATTTTTAAAGTGGAACCAAATAAAAGATGGGCACATTGTTTATTACTGGTGTGATCGAGACATACACAGTATGGTGCACGGAATATGTGCCCGTCTGGCATGGAGAAGGAAGTTTAGACTGCGAGGATGACCCGGGTGGAAATATCCGCATGGTCCCTGCGGGTCACCCGAGGTCCAGTGGTCAGCCCTGTGGCTAGAGCGCCGGAGTAACTCCAGTTACACAGCATTTGTTAGCAATTAGGGGGCCTGCCTGTTCTGGTTAAGGCTTGAAAACAACAGCAAAGTTTGTTTTGCTAATCTCTCGCCTAGATTTTTGAATGTTTTTATTATCTTAAAGATAAACCAGGAAGAAAAATCCAACATGTAAGGACTTCGATTGTCTTTGCATGTGGACGCCACACTTAATTTAATAAAAACCAAAGAGACCCCGATGGCGGCACTAATGGAGGAATGTGTTTACACTGAAGGAAGTGTCACAGGTCAGAAAACCAATGTGGGCTCGAAACCCGAGGGTGTGGGTCGTGTCCACCGCTCTGTATTCTGCTGGGTGACCTGGAGCACATCACTTTGGCTACTTGGAGTCTCCCACACCTCCTGCCTCTCAGTGAGCATCACGCTCGCTCATCTGTCCACGTTAGAGGCAGAGCAAGGACAATCGTACGCTCTGGGACGCTGGATGCCTTTACAAGCATGACGTCTATAATGCCATTTAATAATAGATAATGCTCCCGTCTGCAGAGCGCGCCGAGCACTGGGGATGGGGTCACAGATTCCTAGCTGCCTGGAGCCTCTCTGTTAGGCACCAGGGCTGCAAACCTTTATTACGATGAGCAATAGCCTGAGCCTTCGGCTTAACTAGACGGATGCGTAAGCGCGACACTAACATCTTCAGAGCTGCCCTTTTTGAGCCTTTCACTGTCTTGGGTGCTGAGCCAAAACCCCAGAGGTATCCACTCCGTGGTGATGCCAGCAGTCACGGCAGGAAGGGGCTGTTATTCTCACCTGAGAGACACGGAGACCCACAAAAGCTGTGGCTAGCATCGTGCCTTCCAACTCAGCTAGCAAGCGGCCGGGGAGACTGGGGCAGGCGGTCTGGGCCCCGGGCCTGCACTCCGGGCTCTGCCCTGCACAGCCTCCAGCGCACACCCTCCCGTGTGGGCTTCACTGTTCTACGTGCTGTGTACAGTGCTGTTAGTGCTGCTAGACGAGAGCCGCCATCCAGGCTAAGAGAAGACGGGGCGGCTCCACGGCATCAGCCCACTTTACAGCACTGTCGTAAGCTACCCACAGACAGGCAGTTGGCAGCAGTAGAAGCCCGCGTGGCTCGTGGCGCTGGAGCCTGGGAGGCGGAGAGCAGGGGGCTGCAGGGGTGTGCGGCGGGGCCTTCTTGCTGCATCAGGGTGCAGTAGAAGGCCTCACATGAAGACGGGGCGAGCGCACTGGCTTGGCCTCCCTCCTCTCATCAGGCCACTGACACCAGCAGGAGGGACCCATCCCCACGACCTCCTTGACACTGAGCATCTACCAAAGGCCCCATCTCCAAATATTCATGTGTACATTTGAGGCTTCAGTCTCCAAATGTGAATGTTTGGGGTAAATATTCAAACCATAATGACATTTAAATTTGATTTTCAGGCAAATGAAAAATAACTTCATTATAAGTACTCCACTCATAGTTTATTGGTAATTAAATTTAAAATTTGCTGGGAATTCTATATATTTCCTGGCAACCTGATCCTTGGATACTGAGATGGGAACTAGTCCAGCTCCTGTTGCTAAGAGAAACTTAGAAAAAGATAACTCCTACCACTATTGTTATATTTGTGTATCTTGACATTTGTTTTTAATTATTCCTCTAGTTCGACTAAATTCAGGAGCTGTATCATGTAAAGACTAATTATGATATTAATGTCTTAAAATAGCACTTCTATGTCTCTTTCACAAAGATCAGACTATTTAAATACTCTCATGATAATCTGATAAAATAAGTATGCCCATTTAATTAGCAGAAACCTGAGCCTCAGAACCGTTACATAATACGCCCAGAGGCGCACGACTGAAACCACCAAGTGGGGATCACATTTAGCCTCCAGGGAGCACGCTGTGCAAGATCGGGTTTTAAAATGAAGAAGCCAGTAGTTAAGATAACAAACAGTTTGGAGCCTACCCCGGCTTTCCACTGATGCAAGACATACTCTGACACTTAAAGGATGGAACCTGGAAGAGCAAAACCAGTCACTTGAAAGCACACACAAAAAGAGCTGATTTTCAAAACCCTTCTTCAGTCTGTTCATGCGGTCTCTGCAGGTACATGCTCTGTCTGTGGGCACCAGTGACGTTTCCCGGTGCTTCAGTTTTACTGTCTACGTTATATTCCCATTGGCCAGTTTTTGCTCAGACACCCGGATAGGAACTGGACCATTCTAGAAATAAACACACAGTGAAATTCTTATTACGTAGACAGGAAAACGGAGACTCTGAAAATTGAAAGAATCCCTTGCAGGTCTGTTTGAGCTGGAGAGCGAGGGCCCCAGTCGCGCGAGCCTCTCCAGCCTGCGGCGACACGCGCGCTCCCATCGCTGGCCTTGCTCCCGAGCGTGCGCTGTTGCAGACCTTACTAGCTCCGCGCAGCTCTTTTCCCTGCAGAGTCTTCCTCTGCACACCTGTCTCTGGCGGCCGCCGCGGGCTGGCTGCGGCTGACATCACTGGCCCTTCTGTTGCCTCCTCCCGCCCCACATGCTGCTACTGGGGGACACCATGACGCCTCCGCGCAGTCCAGCTGTGCGCGCTCGGTGATCAGCGCTGCTTTAAGGGCTGGGCTGGGCAAGTCCCTGCCGGGGAATTCAGCAGAGATGTAAGGGCGCAGAGGAGGCTGCAAGCTCCCGCTCCTGAGATACAGGCTAGGTGCCCTGTGATTCGGCGGGAGCTCTCGGCCCGCCAGTGGCCCAGCGGCCTTCTCCACAGCCAAGAGCGGCTGCTGGGATGGTCGGCTTCCTCCACAAGGGAAAGGGCGCCTGTGCTCGCCGCCAGCCCCAGGCGCCCTCCCTGCACTCCCTCACACAGGGCGGGCAGCTGCTGGGGGATGGGCGCGCCCAGGGTCCCGGGAGGGCCTTCAGCTGGCTTCCCACCAGCTCAGACGCTTCACCTCTTTGTGGCCACCCCCTCCCAGTTTTCCTCTACTTCTGCGGATAGAATGATGCTTTTCTTTCCCTCTTTCTCTGGGAAGAATTTAAGGGCTACGGAGACACACCCAAGCCATTGCTAGGAAAGTTCAGGAACAGACCATGACCTGGGTGAGGAAGAAGCGAATTCAAAGCAGGAGGGGCAAAAAGGAAACCATTATTTTAAAAATTTACCTATTTCTAAGAGAATACGACTTATAGACTACACGAGTGGGACTCCCAAACTGTACCAAGTCCATGTCTCCAAGCCACTGATCAGGGCCTCACACCTTGGGAGGAGGGAAGCACACGCGCAGAGTCCACAGACAGCAGGGCAGACAGGAGTGTGGGAAGGCGCTGGCAGAGCAGAGTTCACTGGCAGGACGCCCGCCCGAGGGCGAGAGGCCAGTTCCCAGGCCAGAGTCGAAGCAGGCTTGGAGGGAGCCGGCGCTCCATGAGGGGACCACAATACCCGGAGAGTGTTTAAATTAAACAAAGTTGTTGCAGCTAAAGACATACTGCGCCAGTCCCCCTCACAATTCTTCCCTTGCCTTTGAACACGTGTATCCCGACATTCTTGCCACTTGCTGAGGCAGGTCAAGTCTTCCTTCCTGAGCGTCTTCTAGAGGCATGATGGAAGGCACACTGGGAGCTGCTGCGCCCATCCAGTCGACAGGCAGCCTGTGAGCACATTCAGCTGCGTCCTCACCCACCTTGATCTCAGGATCTGGCCCTGTGTGACTCTGGCTGTTCCCTGAAGTAAAAATGACCACAGAAATCAAACATTTGGAATCATTTGGGACACTGAGGCAACCACAAAAGTAGCTAAAGACACCAAACAAAGAGGACTTCAACAAACGCTGCAGAAAGGGGCCGGAACGATGGGCTATGCGTGCTCAAATCAAGGGGCTGTTCCGCGGGGATGGACTGCAATGTGTCATTATAATAAAGCATTTACCATATTTTAAAATCATACCTCATACACTAACCTGAAGAATGAGAGGGGGGTCTTTAGAGTCTGCCTTGGACTGGCATTAAGAACTTAGATTCTAAGTTTAAAATGACATTGGAAAAGCTGGCTGTCCACATGCAGAAGATTGAGTCTGACCCCACATGTTAAAATAGGAATGCTTAATCTACTGGAAGATAAACTAGGTAACTCTTGAAGACATAGGAAAGGCAAAACTTTTTGAGCAGAATCCCCGTGGCCCAGGAAGTCATGCTAAGTGTCAGCAAGTGGGTCACATCAAGCTGAAAATCATCTGAGCAGCGCAAGAAGCCACCGGCAGAGTGAAGACTACCTACAGAAGGGGGGAAAGAATACCAGCTCTCTCTCAGACAAGGGCAGATATCCAGAGGACGAAGGTCAACACAGAACTCAAGACTATGAGACCCTGAATCAATGACCCAAGCAAAAACATGGCCAACTGAAATGAATAGATACTTCTCAGAAAAGTATAAATGGCTGATAAATACGTGGAAAAATGACCAACATCTCTGGTCATTAGAGAAATGCAAATTTAAAATAATAAGATGCAACATAGCAACCATTGTTGATTCCTTATCATCTTGCTTTAAAATTCTGCATTGTTTTTAATTGTATTAAATGAAATTTTAAAACATTGAGATTCTAACTTACTCCAGAAGAAATGGCTGTCATCAAGAAATCAAATAATAAATGCTGGCAAAGCTGAGGAGAAGAAAGTCCCCTTCTGCACTGTGGGCAGGAATGCAAACTATACAGGTAGCACGGAGGTCACTATGGAGATTCCTCAAAACTGAACACAGAATTCCACTTGGCGCAGCCGCTCTCCTCCAGGGATCTTCCCAGAGGCAGAGACGCACTGCAGTGACACCTGCATACACGTGCTTGCGGCAGCACAAGCCACACGCTGCGTCTCGGGCAGTCTCTATGTCCATCAGCAGATGCATGGACGGGGGCCCGGGGCTTCCATGCAGCGGAGTGCTGCTCTGCGGAAAGGAAGAACAAACTGGCACCATCTGTGGGGCTGGGGCGCACTCCGAAACCATGGTAGGTGAGTCAAATCACACACAAGCCCAAGCATCGCATGGCTTCTCTTCCATGAGAAAGGGACAAAATACACACAAAGAGCAAAATAAAAGAATGGGAAGGGGCTCAGGGAATGCAGAGGAGGGAGGGGAAGACAAAGAAGATGGAATGGAGGGCCCGTTCTGTGCATACATGCGGCCCTCCACAGGGAATGCAATCCTGTGCAAACATGTACTACTGCAAAAGCAAAATTAATACGAAATAACAATTTCTCTTGAAGGGAATTTGGAAGCCTATTTGCTAAATGAATAAAAATACAGGGGCCAGCAAGATAGCTCGGTGGACTAAAGCGCCTGCTTAGGCACGCTTAGGCAAGCTAACGGACCGCAGTTCGATACCTAGCAGCACGTGCCACGCCAGCCCCGCCCCCAGGGTGGGCTGAGCCAGCCCCAGGTCTGGGCATGGTGGCGCACGCCTGTAACCCCAGTGCTGGGGAGGCTGAAAATAGGAGGATCACTATGAGTGCAAGCTGGGTCGTGAGACCCTGCAACCACCAAATACTTTAAAGCAAAAAACAAATGAACAAAAAACTTTCAGCCACCTTGAAAGCAATGTGAATATTAGCAATGAATTGGGGAAAATGCAGATGGGCTTGCTGATGAGTGGGGCTCTGTGCTGACCAGGTGACCCAGGAAGCTGATTCTGACTGAATGCAGGGAGAATATAGGCCAGTTGCAATGAATATTCAAAGTGTGAGCTTTCCATTAACGTCAGCTAGACCAAGTAAGTTTCCCGCCACTTGTGACCATTTTGTCGGAGCACTGCCAAGGCAGTGTGCCCTGGGGCAGCCTAGCCGGGCCTCAGCTTCCTGGAGAACCTGTGCTTGAGGTTCCCAGGTGACTCTGGCCAGGGGCGGCACCCCAGTTGGCCTGCTCACATGGTTCCACGACAGCACTGGTGAAGTCCTGACTCAGGTCCCACAGGCTGCCCATGTGTCCTCTGGTGTGGCCACTGGATTTTGGCAAAGCATGTAGCTGCGAGACTAAGGCCTGGTAGGACACATTATAATTCCAGAACTTGAGGGAGCTGAGGCAGGAGAATTACAAGATGCAGCTGAGCTTGGGAAAGTTAGCAATACATTTCTAAGACCTTATCTAAAGACCTTACCTATCTATCTTTAAGATTAAGACCTTACCTAAAAACCAAAACTAAAAAGGGCTGGGGTGTGGCTCGACACAAAGCCTCTGGGTTCATCCCCTAGTGCTCCTACCTACCCACCTACCCGTCTGCTTATCCACCGATCTAAATGGTTTCTGGGTAGGTGCCGCCCTGCCTTTCGTGGCCAGCTGTGGAGCTGCGCAGTGGCCTGGGAAGCCAGCAGAGGTGCCCTGGCACTGCAGGAAGCACTGGGGAGGTAACCATGCCTGCGGGCCTTCTCAGAGGCCGGCCACCTTAGCGGCCGCAGAGGCCCACGGCTTCCACAGCCTATATGGGAAGGAGCCCTGCACAGAGTTATGCTGGAGGTGGGTGTGAAGCTTTAAATGATCGTAAGGCAGACCAGCCCTGCTTGAGGCAGGCGCTGCTTTGGCCTCCAGCGCACACCTGGGACTATCTTCCAGTGGCTTCTAAGACTGAACCCTGTGTCCCAAGACTAAAGGGAGCAAGGCTTACAGAGCACCTACAAGTGTCAGCTCCAGGCTTGGCTCTAGAGTTGCCCTCATCTACAGGCAACTGCCCATGAACACTCCACCTGCCTGAGAGAACAGCCAGAATCCTCACAAGCAAGGTCTGAGAGTGCCCCCAAGCACTGCCACTAGCCAGGGAGTGTGTGGACCCGCTGTTAACTGAGCAATGGGGAACAGGTGATATCCCAAGAAGCAAGCATGGGGAGGGGTGCAGGAGAGCTAGCTAGACTGTTAGAACGCAAAGACCAGACAGGAATGGGACAGCAAACTCCACACTCCAAACTCCTACTAACCAGGACTCACTGGCTCCTGCTTGATTAGAGGCAGAAAGTCTTAGACATTTAAAACCAAATTATTTCTTCTTTCAGCTTGAGGTAAAGACAAGCAAATTACTTGTTTCCAAGGCCAGGCAGTAGAACCTGGCTTAGAACAGAGTTTCTCTTTTGTCTTGTGAAATAGGAAAATCATCAGAACTAGTACATGAAAGTTCAACCGAGAATTTTATTACTAAAAGCTCCATTTGCTCTTACTGCCTGGACAGAGCAGAGCTATTCAAGGCATATTTTGAAGCAGGTATTACAATCTCACGGCTGTTAGCCCCACAGCCATCACTGTCTGCTGGGAGGCAGTCCCAGGGTTGTTTGGCTGTCTGTCTTCTTTTTCTGTGCTCTGCAATGATCTAAGACAGATTGCAAATGAACACAAGCAAAACTCTGTGATGATCCCTTTAAGCTATATCTGGCTGGGTCTAGCTGGAAGTTACTGACAGCTCCAGAAGCACCCAGCCCCGTCCACAGTGGGGGTGCAGCTGTGTGCGTCTCCTCTGTGTGTGCTGGGTAGGAGCAGGGTGTCACCGTCACCTGCGAAGCAGGATCCTCAGAGCTCCTTGGTGCCAGCCGGGCTGCGCTTAAGCTGCTGGGGATTTAAAATGAGCAGGGTAAGAATGTTTCATTTTCAGATTTAAATAAACATGAAAGCTCCCAGGATGGAAAACATGTCCTCTAGCCGCCACACAACACTTTTAAGATGTCTCTGGACCATCATCCCAAAGAGGCTACGTATGTTGAAGAACTAGGTTTTAATAATTTGTACAAAGCATCAATTTGTTTCAAATCAGAATCTGTTTCATGAGGATCCATCCCAACAGAAGTCCCACGCTCTGCTCACGCACACCTCCACAGGGGCGTCTGGGCTGTCCAGCCTGTCCCTCCACAGGGGCGTCTGGGCTGTCCAGCCTGTCTCTCACGCACACCTGTCTGGGCTTCCAGGAGGTACAGTGGAGCCGGGGTCGTGAGAACACAGGTTCAGGCTGCCGAGACCCAGTGCTTCGGAATGCTGCCCGCTGGCCTCCACTCCCTCCCAGGACAGCCCCAACTCCTAGCCCAGTTCCCGGAGCGCCTCCAGCCAAGAAACCTGACTCTGTTTTCGTAGTGCTCCAGGCATGCATGACAAAGGGCAGCTCTATCTGACGGTATTTTAGAGGAGACCCCACCAAGTAGCTGAAAAGTTAGAGTTTCACCTCTTTGTCTTGGTGAATTGGAGCAGCTGGAGAGAAAATAAGAGGGTAAGCGCATACATCACCTTTTTGGAGATAAAGGAAAGAGTGAATAATTGATGTGAGTTCATACTTTTAAGACTACCTCTTTATGAAGGATATATCAGCATATTCACCGAGTTCTCAGGGCATGGATGGCTTGGCTTATAAATTGCTTCAAGAGCCCTTCAATGTCTGCATCTTCAACTCTAATTATGTTTCAGGTCCTGAAGCCCAATCTTCTCAATTTTAATGAAATGTGAACAAACTTGACTCCCATGACAAAGTGGCAAAGGGAGGCTCCTCTCTCGGAGACCGGGCAGCTGACAAGATGAGCCGACGGCTTCACAGCGAGAGGGTGAAAATCCTTACCAAGGTGAGAGGGGCACACCTCATTGTGTGGGCATCACCATTATCTTTCTAATAATAAAAAGACATTTTAGTTATGAACGGGAGAGTTTCCAGCATGTCCTAAAGAGATTGGTCGGGGCCTGCTGTTCATCAGATTGTATTACCTAGATGAGATTGTTGTCTAGTAGACCGGAACTACTTTTAATTCGATGTTCCGCACTGTTAGTACTCAGTAATTGTCCGCAGCAATATTCCACCTGTGACGAGAAGGCAAGCACAGTCTCTGTTGGGCTCCGTGTCCAGTGGCTGCTGTCCTGAGTGCAGCAGGCAGCTACCTTCGGAAGGTCACTCGTGTCTGAACCTGCTGGTTCCCATATGCCACCCACAAAACGGCTTCTTTTCATGTCGAATATTTTGAACTTCCTCAATATTTTTGAGCCTTGGCACCAATGTCCACCGTTACTTTCAACCAAGACTTCGAGAATTTTGCAAATTTGTTTCTACAGAAAAGACAACGGCGCCCAGGAAGGCGCTATGACTTTGCCCTTCTGTCTACCCCCCGCAAGCCTCTTCTCATTGTAAAAAGAACCCCTTCATCCGGGGAACGCAGTACCCCTGGCTTCCATTGCCTTAGCGGGGTCTAACCCGCCCCTATGTTCACGTGGGGGAGCTGTGACCCACGTGTCAATCATCAAGGCCGCACCCGTGATCGGTCCAAGGAATTAACGCCCGGTCTTTGCAGGCCAATGAACGTCCTGTTGGGGATGAAACTGCAAGGACGAAGCCGGGAGCCGCTGTCTCCTCTGCCCTGACCTTGGGAGGCGGGTGGACGAGACCTGGAGCCTGCACAAGCCCGTGGATCTGAGCAGCCGCAGCGTGCTGGGCCGCGTCTCCAGCGCTGCTCGTCCAGCTCTGTTTGTTTTTTTTAATAATAATTTTATTGAGAAAAAAGTAACAATGAGACAGTTTCAAAACAGGATAGTAGGGCAGTTATAATAGTTCATACATTGCATATTGTTGTCTTTGTAGTAGCCATTCATATATTGTAGGTGCCAGAATTCCACAAAGTAATCCAATATAGTCCAGTAGTTCATAATGGCAGTCGGTTATCCTCAGGACTGGCAATGTCAGAAGTTGTTGACTTGAGCCTTTTACAGCTCAGTATATTAATATGGCTTTACTCTTTATACCTGACTTGTCCAGATGGCTGGCACTGACAAAAGATCTACAAGGTGCTGTACAGAGTTTCAGGGTCTATTCTGAGGGGATTTGGCTGACCTACAAATTTACATTTTTTATTATATAGGTCTTGCTTTATCTTGCTCTTAACCATCCAGCAGAAAAGTATAAAAACGAAGTATAAAAAGTAACATCCAGCTCTTTGAAATGTGCGAGCTCTCCCGAGATTGTCCGGCTGGATGATCGCCGTTAGTCTTCGCTTACAGCAGCTTGGGTGGATGTCGGGCTCTAAGGGCATCGGGGGTACCTTGCCAGGGGCCTGCGTAGCATAGATGCCCGGCCTATGTGGGTGGAGTAAAGGACGGCGTTCTTATTTTGTAGCAAATGAACTTTAGAAAGTAGTAAAGAAAATTCCAAATTGGATGGCTCCCTGAATTTTGTTGTTATTAGTAAAGATACTGCCTCGGGTCCACTTACACTTACTTGGAGAGATTAAAGATTTCCATTTGTGCCGTCCAGTGGAAATACGACTTGAGCCACATACAAAATTTTAAATCTTCTAGTAGCCATGTCTTGAAGGCTAAAAAGAAAACACTGAAATAAATTTTATTTACCTAATATATAAGCTTTATCATTTGCATTGCCATTGATCTAAACATCATTAGTGAATATTTTCACACTCCTGCTTTTAGAAAAGAACAACACAGGTTGAACATCCCCAATTCAAAAAACCTGAAGTTGGAAACACACCCAACTCCAGAATATTTCAGGCATCATGTTGACGCGTGGGATTTTGGGTCTCTTGAATAGGAATGTTCAGCCAGTAATGTCTAGGTAAATATCGCACAATCTGAAAAGCATTGGCCCCTGGTATTTTGATCCAGCGGCACTTAACCAGGAAAGGTCTTCAGAATCCATGAGGTATCAGTACTTACAGTCTACATGAATGTGGACTAGCTGCAATTTAATGCTCAAGAGCCACATGTGGTAGTGCCCGTCATGCTGAATGGCACCGGATGGTGATCTTGGCTCTGCCTCTGGCAAGTGCTGTGATTTCGGGGGACCTGTGTAATAGATGGGCCTTGGTTTTTCTCACCTGTAGAGCCCGGATAACAATCATTCCTTCACCAAAGGGGGATGAGGAACTGGAGGTGAACAGGTTGGCTGGAGACGCTGTCTACAACAGGCTGCATTCAGGAGGAAGTGATGAACAGCTCCCTAGTGCAAGCTTAAATAGAACAATGTCACAAAAGACAATTGATAGGTTATTGAGAAAGCAACTGATGATTATGCAAAAGATGGGGAGAAGGGAGCCGCACCAGGGAGTCAGGAAGGCCCTCTGTCAGAATCCATGAGTTAATTTCGCTGAAGTTCAGCTGTGAAGGGAAGCCAGCCGTACCACCCAGGGTGGGTCCAGGCCCATTGTCCCGGGAGCCAGTAACCCTCTTGCAGAAGGCAAGCACAAAGTAAGCATCAGGCGGACAGTCCTGCCCTACAGCCCGTAGGCCAGCACTCAGGACACGTGGCTTTCTACTTTCATTTCAGTGAAGTGGTGGCAATAGTTGTTTGGTGTCCTGCATACTTTTCTCAGGCAACTGCCTGTCTGCTCCATCCCCTCTGAGAGAACTGATGAGGAAACAAGCTTTCTTGACAGAAGAAGATGCAGGCCTTGGTGACAGCAATATCAGGCAACTCTGGTTTGAACATAGTCCAGGACGGGTGCTGTGGGGTAACCCCAGCAGCCTTCCAGGGACGGTGGGGGCGGGGACACCCCGGAGCACGTGAGGTCCTGCAGAGACACACTGGGCGGTGCCCATCCTGCCGTCACTGCTGCCGAGTGCCAAAGTTGTCCTGGCTGAGGGCTGGGCACGCTGCAGGCTGTCTTGATGTTATTCCTTTTGCTGGCTTCTTTTTGAACGCAAATTGCCTCCCAGACTACTTATGACATGTCTCAGGCAGCTGCCTGGCAGCCTTGAGGGTGGTTTGGGGTTTGCCATGCAGTTAAAAAAGCCCCAGAAGGCGAGCTGCTTTATTATAGTGCCTAGAGTTCAGCCAAGAGCTTGTGCCAAGCTCAGCTCTTATGGGCATCAGCTCCTTCCATCCTCTTCAAAGCAAACCTGAGCGAAACTGAGGCTCCAAAACAACTAACTCATTTACTCACATCCACGTGGCAATTCAGTGGCGGGTCTCTAGTCTTTTGTCTCTCCCTACACAGAACTGATGGGAACATGAAGACCGCAGGAGGGATCATGTGGCCATCCACGAAGTCTTTCATGGGGAGCTGACTTGAGCATGGAAGGAACTTGACTGTATCTGTGGAGACTGGGGACAGATTTTCCACATCCTTCCTAGGCCAGCTCCAAAGATGACAGATGACACCCAAGAAGTGCGCACCCCGGGAGCGTGGGGAGTGCATCCCTGGGAGCGGCCAGAGGGAGGCAGGAAGGGAGGGAGGGAGGGAGGGCAGGAGGAGTTTGGATCACCACTGCAGTGCCAGATGCTGAACTCATTAATAGCTGCTTCCAGGAGAGCTTTTAAAGTATAGGAAAATGAGTCTGAGACAGGGCTTGGACAAGAAACACGACTCAGAACCAGATTGTATTATGTATCCTGCAAAGGTTGTGCTTTCATGCGCTGCAGTCATTGAGCTTGCGTTTGGCGGCACCCCTCAGCCCTGCTCATAACCCTTGCGGCTCCCCCTCCTAGGCCTCCGGCTGCCCCGCATGTGCCCCATGCTGCCCTCACGAAGTCCACAGCTGCCGCTCACCAAAGGAGCTTCTGTGCCCCCCAGCCTTGCCCTGCGCCATACTGGCCACTTGCTCTCCTGTCTTCTTCTCCGACTCCTCCACACGGTAGTGGGCTCCAGTCCTGGTGGCATGAGGCCACATGCCCTTCTTACCTCAGATTCTGTGGGTGAGGGAGCCTTGCATGGCTCACCTGGGTCCTCTGTAGAGAAGGCGGCTGTATAGAGTTGCAGGTCAGTCTGCAGCTCCCGCGAGGAGCCAGCTGGAGTTGTGAGCCTGAGGCCTTTGGGCCGCACTGACTGGTCCCCAGGGCTGCCTTCCTTCCTGGCCAGGTGGACCTCGCCAAGGGCTTCATGGGAGGGAGGACGGAGTGGCTGGAGCAGGCCTGGAGGGGGCCCCGCGTGTTCCGTGTGCTAGAGCGAAGTGCTGGGTCTAGCCCACAGGAATGGGGAGGCTGCCCTGGAGGCAGGCTGCTGTGGCCACTCTCTTAGAGACTGCCAGCCACGAAGTCACACTGAGAACTGGCCCAGACGCTCCTAGTGCCTGGCCAGGCTCAGCTGTACTTACGCTCACGTTTCCCTGCTCGCTGGCCCGCTTTGCTCCCTCGAGGTCTCCTACAGGACAGAGGACTGAGCCCTGTCATGCTGGTAGGTGTGAGGTCGCACCTCTGCCCTCAGCTTAACAGCTTGCTAACTTGGCAGCCCAGCAAGGCCCTGTCTCCAAAGGTGTAACAAGAAAGGGGCAGGGGTGCAGGTCAGTGCAGAGGCCTGGGTTCAGGGGAGCTGGGCCTTGCCGGGGCAGCATTTGCAGCCAGCGCCTGGCTCCGGGCCCTGTCCCTGCTGGGATGCCCTCCTCCAGACCGCAGAGCAGTGGCGGCCTCTCTCGGGGCACCTTTCTAGGCCACAGTTATGCGCAGAAGCAGGGACAGCAAGCTTTCTTGCGCTCCCAGGATGTTCCCGACACGTAGTCTGGGTGCAGACTTCAAAGAGGCCCCCCAGCCCCCACCCCGTCACTCAGGGCCTTGCAGGTGACTCCTCTGCACTGGCTAAGGGTGCACCTGGCACCCCTCCCGTGTGCCGCGCCCCAAGCACTGACTCCTTGCAGGTGCGTGCTCTGGTGATCATAGCGCTCCCTGTTCCCCAGTCTTCTTCCCCAGGCCTGCTCCATGCAGGAACATTCAAGACACTCTCTGAGTCATAGCACGGGGGGCTGGTGAGGCTCACGTAGGCTAAAGGACAGACTGACCCGGGGCAGGATAAGGGCAATGACGGCCTCTGCTGCCTCAGTTCTTACCACGTGCCAAACCTGCCCAGCACCATGTGAGTGCTCCTGCTCAAGCTTCGAGAAACCCACTGATACGGGCCCTGTTACTGTCCCTGACGTAGAGATGAAAAGTGCGGTCAGGGAGTCTAAGGGAATGAACAGGGAATGAACGCAGATCACAAGGTGGGAAGAGGCAGCCCTGGGTTTGCTTCTAGTGTGTACTTTACCACGATGGTATTTATCAGGGGATTTAATTTCCAGCTGCGAGCTGCTCCAGGGAACGGGCTAAGACTATAAGCTGGCACAGTGGTCAGGCATGCTTTCACTCTTGCAGGAAAGAGGCTGGTATGAAACATGAAAAATCTTATACTTATTTTTGGGTCTACTTGACGGAGGAATCAAGATCAGTGAAAGCCAGCTGTGTGCACGCTGCTCACTTTCTGGACTCAAGCAAAGGGCAGGCAGCAGTGCGAGCCTCTGACGAGCCTCTGACGAGTTTTTATTTTCTTTTGTCCTGAAAACAACAACGAGGATGTGACTTGAAACTCTGTTTCCCCAGCCTGGGGGTGCGGCACAGACACTGCAGTGTTTATGTGGGCACGCCCAACGACCCCTCCTGGAGCTCCCCATTGTCCCACCCTCAGTCAGCACGAGGGCTCAAACCTGGGCCCCGCTGGTGCCCATGCGGCTGTCTCCACACAGCTGCCCCTCCCAGCTCTGCAGCCCACGCCCGGCTGCGCAGCTGAACACAAAGCCTGAAGAGAATCTGAACCGCAAACGCCAGGGTGTCTGCAAGCCTCTGGCCCACAGGCTTCCTGGGCTGTGCAGATAACTGGAGCGCGCTCCCAGAGCCCTTCCCAGCCTTCGCCTTCCAGCGGGTTGGAAAGTGGCAGATAATCAGCATCAGCTGGGAGTTCCTTTGAGGCACACGCTCCTGGTGCTGTCACAGACCCTTCGGCTCAGCCTCCAGGCCGAGCTCAGGAATCCGTTTCAAGGAGCTCCTCCAGGATTCTGACAGTAGCCGGGTGGGAGACACCCACGCCTGCATGAGCCCCCGCTCCCGCGCAGGGCCCTGCCCCATGGGCCAAAGCTTGCCACCTCTGCCCTCATGGACTCTGGAAACAATGCTGATTGGCAGCTGCTGATTGACAAGAAGCAGCTTCGGCCTGAAGGACGGCGAGGAATTTTCTATTTCACTGGTGAGGTCTCCCATGTACCTACCTAGCAGTCACATGTCTGACCCTACTGCCTGCTTCATTTGATTTAGCCAAAATATCTTCTTTTCTGGATCCTACTATAGGTTTACATTTCCAACACTAACTATAAGGTCGTGGTGGCGATCCCTGCAGCCATCTGCCGTCTGCTCTGTATTTACGGTCTCTGATCTTAGCAACTTCGCATGGTGCATTGGAAACCGGCTCAAGAGGCTGATTTCCCCAAAATGCACATCTAGGAAATGGAGGTGTCCAATCTGATGTCGACCAGAGTTCCTTCCATCCTCTGCAGGCCAAATCCTAGTCTGAAAGAAAGCTCCTTCACCTGCTAATGCTTTCATTTCTCCACAGAGAAGCAGGCACATAGCTAACTGCTAAGGTTGTTGTTTAGCTTGAAGGACGTAATTTATGTAAAACAATTAGCACAGTAATGGTAGAA
This sequence comes from Tympanoctomys barrerae, assembly GCA_002564285.1. NCBI lineage: Eukaryota > Metazoa > Chordata > Mammalia > Rodentia > Octodontidae > Tympanoctomys > Tympanoctomys barrerae. The sequence continues at coordinate 15,810 of NDGN011481304.1, forward strand.
ATTTTAATGGTCATTTCATGCACCAAGGTTTCCCAAATATGCCATGGAAAAATGCTTGCTCCCTCTAAACAAATGCTGCAAATTACTGTCAGTGTGGGCTGTGAGCTTAGGGGCCCCTCTGCTGTCCCCAGAGCTCATCAGCATACATAGGCCACCAGAGCTCCCCTGTAAGGACTCTCCCAGCTGGAAGACGGCAGCATATTCAAAAGCCACCGAAATTGTGCTCATGTGTTCCTGCCCCTGGAAGGACAAGAGCCTTCTGGCTGGTTTGGAACAGGGCCACTGGGGCAGTCCCAGCCTCCGCTTGCGCTTGCACAAGGCTCAGCCCAAATGAGGAACAGACTGTGGGCTTGCTTTGATACTGGCTGTTAATCCCATGGCCCGGTTTGACACCGTCTCCTAGCAACGCCCTGTCCTTTTCCCCTCCTTCATTCTTGTGCTTCTAGCAGCACTTCCTCTCTTCTGCCCTCCCTGGGCCTCGGTTCTCAGGCCCCCAAGTCTCCGGCTCACAGCGATGCCCTGAGCACGTGTTTATGTTAATAATGCTACTGGGAGGAACAGCCTGTTCTGGGGACTGCTTCCCAACTGTCGCGGGAATCGGTCCGGACAGAAACATCACTATTTCCACAAAGACACTTGAGAGCAGAGTAGCAGGTCTTCGCAGGCCTGGAGCCAAGCCCCTGTCCTGGGCCCAGGCCTCTGGGCTCCTCCCTCCTTTTCCACTCCTGTGAGGTTTCCCTCCATGGAGACGTGAGGATTCCCGAGCTAGAAAGGTCCTCGAGATCACTCAGCATGCAACCCAGAGGAAGCTTTGTGTGAATACCCACGCCCGCACCGCCCACTGCGGTCCTGTAGCAGTCACTGGGAAGGCAGGCAGAGAGCACTGCTCAGCATTTTCCACGTGCCTGTCAGGTGCAGCCAGGGCTGGGGAGCTTGTGTAGCCTCACAGCCTGAGGCATGGAGAGCCCATGCTTCTCTCAGATTCCACAGAGAGCAAGAGACAGGACAGAGCCTTCCCTCCCAGTCTTGGGGTCAGTGAGTTCTGGAGGTTCCGCTAGCCTGTGTGTCCAGACCACTTGGGGAGCCCCTTGAAATACGGCATTGCCCATCTCCCTAGGGCACTGATGCAGAGCCTCTAGGAGGACTCTGTCCGGATGAGGAATGGCAGGCGCCAGGGCACAACTCAGCGGCACAGACCTGCCTGGCAAGCCGGAGGCTGAGTTTGATTCCTGGTTGTTCAGAACAAAAGAAAACCAATCAGAAAAAAATCCTTCTGCCTTTAAAAAAAAAATAAAACAAAAAATAAAACCAATCAGAGTTACAGGTGAAGAACATTAGCCAGAACACCAGGTCTGGGATCAAAAAAAGTGAGGTCCAGCCAGCCTGGATCTACCAACTACTGACTGGATCTGACTGGCCCGAGGGCTCAGTGGGCAAGCCTGGCCCCACTGAAAGGCGGTGGAACGCTGGAGAGGCGAGAGCTGCTGGGAGGCCGGGAAGCTAGGGCCGTGCCCCTGCAGTCTTAGTCCCTGTTTATGGAGAAGGGTCCAGCGGAGCAGGCTGTCACGAAGCCAGGTGCTTCTGTAGATCACTGACATTCCTTGTCCTTGCGCACATCACTTGCCTATGCCACGTGTGCTCTGCCACGCGATGTCCCCTGCTCTGTGCAGCATGCTGCCCTCAGCAGGTGTGCTTGCCACTCTCACCGCCACAACAGGCTATGCAAACCCTTCTGCATAAAGCACCCAGCCTCAGGTATTTTGTCACAGTAACGCAAAAGCAACTCGGACACTGCAGTTCTTCAAGGTGGTTATGCGGTCTCTGCTTCCGCTTCCTCATTTGCAGACTATAAGCCAAGCCTTGCTCATCCTTCATTCCTGTAATTCAGGTGCACTTTGCCTCGTGATGCTCGGGCTGAATCTTCAGCGCAGGTCAGTTACAGACCTGCCCAGGAGGCACCCTCGGACTCCTGCCCTTCTGTTTGTGACACTGATCACAAGTGCAGGCTTTTAGTCCCTCGCATTGATTGTCCTGAAAGTTTTCACATGGCGGGGAGCAGGAATCTCGGAGGAGCCACGATACTCTTCCCGCAGGGGCGAGCTGCAGCCCTAGCCCGACTGCTATCTGTACAGGAAACCGAGGCAGCTCCCACTGACGCATTCCGCCGTGCACACACGCACACTCGCACGCATGCGTACGCTGCTCGCTCACAGGGGGCGTGGCCGTGCCCCCGCCGTGGAGACTGCGCAGCCTTCGAGTGCGTGCTCCCCGAGGGCGGCGCTGTGCATTGGGACCCCAGCTCAGCCAGGCCTCAGAGCTCGGCAGCTGGCGGGTGACCAGCGCCAAAGTGTAGGCCCGGTAGGGCCAGAACTTCGGAGGAGTCTGGGTTTCCTGCCGCCATCCCACTGCCCGTTTGCTGTGAGGAGGAGCTGGAACTGACAGCACTGGCTTTGCGATCCCCGGAGTTACCCCTGCTTTTTTGTTTTGCTTTGTTGAGATGGGGTCTCACTAAGGTGCTAAACTGCCCAGACCGCGCTCGAAGTTGCCGCCTCTGGCCTCAGCCTCCTAGGGCGCGGGGCCGCAGCGTGCTGCCTTTCTTGCCGGCACTGAGGAGGCCCGAGCGGGAGGCCGATCTGGAGCCTGCGCAGCACAGCCTCACTGCCCCAGACTGGGGGCGCCCCCTGCCATGCTCCCTGAGTACCCCACGCCTGGGGAGGCGTGCCTGCTCAGCTCTCTCTGGCTTGCGCACGCACTGCCATTTTCTCCGTGGCTTTTAATTTTTTTCTTTAACAAAGCAGACAAATGTGCAGAAGCAATCTCTAAGAACAATATTGCTTGCAAAGCCAAGACAAATGCCTGGCTTCTGGAAGCACGTCGCCCTTGGCCGCCCAGGAGGAGCGGCGGCATCGCTGCCCCGCGCGTCTTTCCAGCTGCGTCCGGGAGCTTGGCGGAGCAGAGCTCTTGCCTTGCAGCGCGGCTCTGTGCTTCCCGCTGCTGGTTGCGCCGAGCCCGAGGGCTGGACTCTTCTGCCTGTGGGAAGGGAGGGATCGCAAGTCCATTCTTCCCAACCTCGTGCGGGCAGCCGTGAACTCGGGTCAGATGTCGCCCGAGACGCAAGCTAGGGTTGAGCGTCCTGAGTTCCTGTGTTTCCTTCCCGGTAACGATTTAAGCAGCGATGCACGGGAGTGAAATGCTGACGTGGACAGCCTGGGACAGGTGGGAGCGCCACAGAAGCACGCTTCGGAGACAACGAGGTCGTGATGGGGCGATCGGAGGGGACGAAGGACAAAGCTGCCGGAGTCCTGTTTCCCGGAAGCTGCGCGTTTCAGTCTCCAGGGTCTTCCTCCCTTCAAGCCACGCCCACAGGCATAGCGCCTTTCTCTGCACCCACTGGATGGTCACCCACGGACTCTTTCTACACAGCACTGACTAGTGTCTGTTAAGACATTTTTATGTTTGGAAAGCAGTGTTCATGGACATTAACTCGCTTCCTCTCACACGGGTATTGAAATGACCTAGCTCATGGGATGCAACCGTTTCAACCCTTACTTGCCATTTGAGGAAAGTGAGGCAAGAGAAGTCCCGTGGCTTGTCCAAGGCCAGGCCTACGAGTGGTGAGTGTGACTCATGCCCCGGAGTCCAGGCCACACTCCCGTGTTTCCCTTCTTCAGCCAGAGAGGGTGGCTGGCACCAGACTCTGGCATCCAGAGTCCCCTCGGGGCACAGGCGTCTTTCAGATGCTGTCTTGTCCTTCTGTCCCTGCTCACCTAGGGTCTCTGTTGTCTGTTCTTCTATTCTCAGCTTGGATTTGGGCTTCCTCAGGGTGAGACAGCAGGGAGCCTCCATTCCGAGGCGGTCATACCTAGGTGTGATCCTGTGGCAGAAACCTGGAGGGAGATGCTGGGATGAGCCCTCCAAGGGTTACCCAGATGCCCTGAGCTCTCTGCACAGCCTGGTACCTCCCAGAAGATGGCTCCCTCATTAGGAGCAGCATCCCACGACAGATGGCTTGGGCTCTCACAGGAAGGAGGTGGTCCAGGGTGCGTGGAGATGAGGCCATAGCCCCGGCCCTTCTGCCTTCGTCCCATGGAACGGAGTGTGCTGGTAGCCAAAGTCTGTCTCCCATCAGAAGGAGCTCTACAGGGTGGGCACTGTGTGTGTCCTGTTGGCTGTGGTCCCCTCAGTCCACAACAGTGTCATGACAGTGTTGTCGGCCAAGGCCTCCCAGCAGGTAGGGAGAGACTACGTGGAGAAGCAAAGTGAACTCATGAAGTCACAGCGGCTTCAGTGCCATGCTGGGCCCCAACACTTGCACTGTGAAAAGTGACTCAGACCAAGGCCCCAGGTCAACCTCAGAATTTTCACCCCGAAGATGTAGTATGTGGAGGGCACTTAGAGGACAGCTTGTGTCATGGACCTCTGGTATTAGGTCAGGCCTGCTACTGACACCTATGGAGGTTGGAGCACAGACGACAGGAACACCAGGGGTGCTGAGGGAAGAGGCTTCTAGGGAGACTTTCTCCATCCTGAACACAAGCGGGTATGTGGAAGGTCTGGTTCACCCGCTGAAGAAAAGATTTTTACAGGACAGTAACATTCAGGACCAACTACTAGTCAAGGTCACAGGCCAATGTCTGAGCAAACTCCTGTCAGTTGATACTTTGGGTAAAAATGCAGGCGGAGCTGGTGACCTGGTGCAGAGCCCCTCACCTTCATGTCCTCGACGCCGGTCCTGAGAGGAGCTGGCAGGGAGGCCAATGTCAGAGCCTGTGTGAGGACTCTACATGCAGATGAGCTGAGAGAGAAGAAAAGGCCGGCCTCCCACAACCACGCTCTGAGTCAAGTCTTGGTGAAGGATCCAGGGGAAGCTGACCCTATTAATAATGATGGCAGGCATTCCTGGATATTTAATGTTTCAATCTCTGTGCTATTAAAGCGCTTTTGCCATTGATCAACTTATTATGTCAATGATTCCGTAAAGTAAACTTTATTATTTGCTTTATTTGACAGTAAATAAGACCTAGGAAGAGGGGTTCCAAAGTGCCTCTGAGCTTGTAAGGAGGTGTAAAGATGGGAAGCTGGGGGGCTCCCTCCTCAGCCTTCCCTTCGGGGGTTGGGGTAGAGACTCTGGCACTAAGGCTGTGGACAGGAGGCTGATTGCAGACCTGGCTGGTGTCTTGGTCCACACATAGCAAGTCTCAGAGCTCGGGCTGTTAGTGCCAAGGCCAGCTCAGCCACAGTGTGCGACTTTGGTTCTTGCCTTCTAGCTGGTGAGAGTAAGCCTAGGACAGCTGGGTGAGAACTTTATCTCCAAAATCTTTCGCTTTGGGCCAATAGTCTAGTCAGAGGTAGACCGCGCCTTTCTCTAACCTGGAATTTGAAGCAATGTCTATAACACTTCTGTACACCCCTAGCATTTTGGTAGTGACCCCAGCAGGAATAGTCTAGGATTCCTGGATCTAAAGAACAACATGTCCCCAGGAGGATGTCCAAGTGTGCTCCAGTAGGCCCTGCTCTTGCCTGTGCACTTGATCCTGCAGCAGTCTTAAATCAAAATAAAACTCACCAAGAAACATGAAAGGATGCCCAACACCAATAGTTGGAAGGGAAGGAAAATTAAGGGAGATTTTTTCACACATAATTTAGAGTAAAATGTCTCAGTTTTACAATACCAATTATAGCAAAGGGGAAGCAAAGCAGGTACTTTCATAGATTTCTGACAAAAGTGTGGAATAGAAAGCTCGATTTGAAGGCTTGCGAGTTGGGGTGAGCCACTCCCACATACTCACAACGATGCTCGTGCAGGGTTCTTTAGGTTTCCAAAACCCTGCAGATGGTAGAAATATAATAAACCCAAGCATGAAATGCCATCTATTTTGTAAAAATGTAAGTCTCTCATACTGAGAGTCAGACATGCTGTTGATTGAAAAAAAAATCCACGCAGCATAGTATCGTTTAATTTTGTGCATACTGGTACCTAGAAAGGCAGGGTGGAGAGGTGGTCTCAGACTCAGAGATGAGGTCTCCTCAGGGAAACTCTGGGGGAGGGAGATGGTCCACAGGACCGCTTGCCACTTATTCATTCACCAAATTTTTAAGTTTTTAAAAAGATAACCCCAAGTAGTGTTTAGCACCTAAGCTGTTTCATAATAAAGGAAGTGGACAAATATTCTTGGGATCATGACTGATGCGTTATAGATATTAGTAGATGCTTTTATGGGACAAGAATGTCATAAGTGTAGCTAAAAGAAGATAAAAATGAAAGGAAACAAAACTATCACCTTTTTCTATTAACAAAATGCCAGGTGTCTATTCACTTGGAGTTTGGAAGTATAGCTACATGGCCCTAACCACAGGTGCTGTGTTGGCGCCGTCACCACTCAGATAGTCCTGTTCAGGTGGGTGGCACAGGCAGGTGCAGCGACAGCCTCGGTCATGTGTCCCCTGGGCAGGAGGACTGGTCACAGCAGGCTCACTCGTGTGTCCCCTGGGCAGGAGGACTGGTCACAGCAGGCTCAC
>NDGN011481315.1:0-15095 GCA_002564285.1 Tympanoctomys barrerae
AGTTTTTGTTGTAATGCATAGTGTTGTCTTTAAACTAGTTGTTTTTATTACCAGATATATGCATGCAAAATTATAAAAAGAAAATATATATAAGAAATTAAGACCATGAACCAGCAGCCACTGGGGCCTAGTCATCCACTTGGACTATGCTTTGCTGGAAGGAAGCAAACTTAGCAACCAGACCCAAGCCAGGTCCTGCTAGTCTAGTTTGAGTACAGTAGATCTGGATCCTGGTGAGCTGAGGTGAAATACTGGGCCCATTAGAGCCCAGACTGAGGCCAAGACCTACAGGAGCTTCCTTGACGAAGAGAGGTGGCAGCAGATACCTAAGTGAGCTAGTCTTCCTGGAAGACTCCAGGTGTATGAAGAGGAGGTAACCAGGTAGAATTCAGAGGAACTAATTTAAATACAAATTCCCAATTTAAGATCTGCTTTGTTATACAGCTATAATGTTTGCTCCTATGGTCTAAAGTATAAACCCATTAGTTCCTAAAGATTGTAAATTTCTAAATTTCATTAGCTATTATTAGTATTGCTAATTGTACTGCTGTAAATATGAAACAAAGTCTGCCTTAACCACATGTTTTCCCTTGAGTATTAATATTGGGAGTTGCTTGGGTAATAACTTCAACAAAATCCTACACTGAAGGACAGAGTGCTGTGCCGAACAGAAACCAGTAACTCACTCTCAATCAATAGGGAAGGCAAAATATTTCAGAAACACAGAAAACAAGATTCTCTCACACAGGAGAGATAACTAAAAAACAGACTCTTTACAGATAGTCTCTGGCTACTGCAATACAGCTACCTACTATCAAACTTTCACAAAAAAATCATCACAGAAATCAAAATAGAGAGTTCTACCTTAAATAGAAAATGACAAAAAGAAGAAGCAAAATGCAATGTCAGGCACTGAGCCCACCAAGAACAAACTCAGGAGACATCAGCATGTGAAGAAATTGGAATCTACACACCTGAAATCTCTGAAAAAATAGTAACCAAACTAAAGAAACAAATACAGAAGAGTATAGTGGAAATCAGATCAAAAATAATCTCACAGGTAAAAAAAAATTATGACTACAATAAAAATTACTAAGCATTTCTAAAGAAGACACTGATAAAAAAAAATGGAGGAGAACAGAAAAATGATGAAATCCTTGAATAAACAATACAGGAAAGAAATAGAATGCATGAAGCAAATTCAAAGAGATATATAAGAAATGAAAAACTATTCAAATTAAAAAGCATTTAAATGAAAATGAAGGTAGACTTCACTTCACCATTGCAGCTAGTGAAAAGGTAAGGAAAGATCTCTTAAAAACAACTAGGATCCAGGAAATAATAATTCAATATTGGCAAGATGATGTAAAGGTGAACAACATAGGAATCAATGAGAAATAAGAAGGGAACATAACTGACACAAAAATAATACAGGCAGAAGTAGTAGCAGAGAACATCCCTACTGTGGGGAAACAATTTGACATTCAGGTAACTGAAGCACATAGAACTCCAAATAATATCAACCCAATTAAAACTATACCCAGACATGTAATAATCAAGATCCCAGAAATTCAACACAACAACAACATACTAAAAGCTGCTAGAAGAAAAAAAAAAAAAGACCACATTTAAAGTAAAACCTATTGGAATAACACAAGAGTTTTCCTCATAAGCCAACAATTAAGAATAACATGTGGTGAAGTACTTCAAGTCCTATAAGAAAGCAAATTCCAACCCAGACTGATATACACTGAAAAACTCTCTTTCAGGTTTAAAGGAGAAGTGAAATACTTCCATGACAAAGAACAAGAAATTCATGATGACCAAACAAACCCTACACAGATTGCTAAAAGATATCCTACAAAGGAATCAAAATACTCACATCACCAGGAATGACAACACAAAGAACCCACCAAACACAGAAAACTATTAAACACAGGAGAACATTAGGAAACTGATAGCAGAAAACTGACATTATAAGCATAATTTAATACATACCAATTATGACCAACAATGCAAATAGAATCAATTCACCATTAAAAGAAATAGACTATGGGGTTTGGGAGATGGCTCAGTACAAGAAGCACTTGCCTGGCAAGCACAAGGGCCTGAGTTCAATCTCCAATTCCACCAAAATAAGAAGAAAGAAATAGACTGGCAAAGTAGATTCAGAAAAAAACCCACCAATATGCTTCATACAAGAAACACATGTAACCCATAAAGAAATTCATAGGCTGAAAGTCAAAGGATGGAAAACAATCCTACATGTTCCAGGACCTCAGACAAAAGCAGGATGGCTATTCATTTTGCAGACAATCTGAACCTCAAACCAACAATGATAAAACAAGATAAAGAAGGCACTGTGTGATGAAACAAGATAAAGAAGGTCACTATACACTGGTTAGGGGAAAGCTCTAAGAGGTAGAGATAAATATGAATGCACCAAATATGAGAGCACTTAACTATATAAGAAAAATTTTAAGGGACATGAAAAAAATCTAATAACCAATACCACAATCTTAATAGGGGACCTTGACACCCTTTTATCTCAAAAATACAGGTCCAGCAGACAAAATTTAGCAAAGAGGTGGAAAAACTGAACCAAGCCTTTGAACAAATGAACTTAGTGGACATATACAGAGTGTTCCACCCAACAATATCTGAATACACATTCTTTTCAGCTGAACATAGAAAGTTTTCTAAAACGACCACATACTAGTCCATAGATCATGCTTAAATATATGCAGGAAAATAGAAATTATCCTATGCATATTATCTCACCACAGTGCAATGAAACTGGAAATAAATGACAAAAGAAACCACAAAAAACCATTACCATATAGAAATAAAATAACACCCTCCACAGCAAGCAACAGGATACAGATGAAAATGAATAAGAAATTAAACAATATCCAGAATCCAAAGAAAATTCAAACAAAACTTACCAGAATTTGTGGGATGCAATGAAAGCAGTTATTAGAGGGAAATTTATAGTGATGAACACTGGGAAAACAGAATGGAATAAATAAATACCCTAATGCTCCACCTCAAGCTTCTAGATAAAGAAGATCAAACCAAGCCCAAAGACAAAAGATGGAAGAAAATCATAAAGATTAGAGCAGAGATCAATGCAATTGAGACAAAGAAAACAATACAAATAATCAATCCAAAAGTTGATTCTTTGAAAGATTAAATAAAATTGATACACTGCTAGCCAACCTCCTCAAAAAGAGGAAAGAAAAACTCAAATTCAATCAATAGCAAATGAAAAGGGAGAAATTACCATAGACCCACCGGAAATTCAGAAGACCATCAATAGCAATTTTGAAAAACTTTACTCTCACAGAATCTAAGACACAGAAAAAATGGACAGATTACTATATAGGTACAAACTACCAAAACTTAATCAAAAAGACATAAAAATTGTGAATAAGCCAATATCAGACAATGAAATTGAGAATGTAATAAAAAACTTACCAACAAATAAAATCCCAGCTCCTGATGGAGTCACAAATGAATTCTACAAAAAATTTAGAGAAAATTTAAACTCAATACTTCTCAAACTATTCAATGAAATTGAAAAGGAAGCACTACTCCCATCATCAATCCTGGAGGCAAATATTATACTGATATCAAATGAAGAAAGAGACATCCAAAAAGGTGAATTACAATCCAATCTCCTTCATGAACATAAATGCAAAAATCCTCAAAAGAATTCTAGCAAATAGAATGCATCAAATCATCAAGAAGATTATACACCATGACCAGGTAGGATTTGTCTTAGGGATGCAAAGATGTTTCAACATATATAAATATATAAGTATAATCCAATGTATAAATAGCCAAACCCAAAAAGCACATGATCACCCCAATAGATGCAGAATAGGCTTTTGAAAAGGCCAACACTCATTCATGAACAAAACCCTACAGAAAATCTGAATAGATGGCCTCTACCTCAACCTGATAAAAGCCATCCATGAGAAATCAACAGCCAACATAATTCTAAATGGAGAAAACCTGAAAACTTTTAGTCTCAAATTAGGTACAAGATAAAGATTTCCTCTATCACCACTCCTATTCAATATAGTTCTGGAATCATTAGCTAGAGCTATTAGACAAGAGTGAAATAAAAGGAATAAGAATAGGCAAAGAGGAAGATAAACTATCATTTGCAGATGACATGATACTTTATGTGGAAGACCCAAAAAACTCCACCAGGAAGCTATTAGAATTAATACACAAATTCAGTTGCATAGCAGGATACAAAGTGAACACCCAAAATCAACAGCATGTTCTACACATATAGTAAACTCACTGAGAAAGAAGCTAGAGGAACAATACCCTTCACAATAGCATCCAAAAAAAAAAGAAAAGAAAGAAAGAAAAGAAATACCTAGGAATTAATCTAACTAAGGAAATAGAAGATCTTTACAATGAAAATTACAGTACTCAGCAAAAAGAGATCGTAGAGGATTTCAGAAAATGAAAAGATATTGCTTGCTCCTGCATAGGAAAAACCAACATTGTGAACATGACCATACTCCCAAAACTGATATACAGATTTAATGCAATCCCTATCAAAATAACTTCAATATACCTCACAGATCTAGAGAAATAATTTTAAAAATTTATTTAGAACCAGAAAAGACCTAAAATAGCAAAGGCAATCCTGAGCAACAAAGGCAGGGCAGGAGTCATTACAATCCCTGACTTTAAATTATACTACAAAGCTACTATGATAAAGACAGCACGGTATTGGAAAAAAAAAATAGACCCGAGGCACAATGGAATATATTAGAAGATGTAGATACAACTACAAACATACTCAGCCATCTTATCTTTGGCAAAGTTGTCAAACATGTTCACTGGAAGAAAGATAGCCTCTTTAACAAATATTGCTGAAAAAACTCGCTCTACATGCCAAAAACTAAAACTAGACCTGGGTTTATGGCCATGCACTAAACTGAAGTAAAAATAGATTGAAGATCTAAATATTAAAACCTAAACACTAAATCTCCTGGAAGCAAAAGTAAGTGAATATCTTGAAGCTGTATGGGTAGGCAAACAATTCATGAACAAAAAATCAAACTGCACAGGGAATATTTCAAAGAATCTGAAACTGGGACACCCTCTCATTGAGAAGTTTCTGCACTTCAAAAGAAATCACCCAGAGAACAAAAGGATGACCTGCAAATTTGGAAGCAATCTTAATTAATAATCATTCAGGCAAAGGTCTTGTATCTAGAATTTATGAAGAACTAAAACAAATTAAGGTCCTAATACTTAAAGACCCAATCTAAAAATGGGCATCTGAGAGAAATACACACTCCATAGAGGAAGAAATATAAGAGGCATATAAATACCTGAAAAATACTCCACATCACTGGTAAGTCAAGAAATGCAAATTGAAACAACACTGAGATATGATCTGACCCCAGTAAGAATGGCTATCATAAAGAAATCAACTAATAACAAATGCTGGAGAAGCTAGGGGAACAAGAACACTTCTCCATTGATGGTGGGAGTGTAGACTGGTACAACTACTGTGGAAATCAGTGTGAAGACTCCTTAAAAAACTAGGATTGAAATCTCATTCAATCCAGCTATTACCCTTCTGGATATTTTTTTTAAAGAACTGAAAACATCACATGATAGTGACATATGTGCACCCATGTTTATAGCAGCACAATTTTTCACAGCCAAGTCTAGAATGCAAACAAAATGCCGATCACCTGAGGAATGGATGAAAAAGATGTGATTTTTTTTTATACAATAAAGTATTACTCAGCTATAAAGAAAGACAAACTCAAAACCTTTGTGGGTAAGTGGATGTAACTAAAGGCTATATTCATAAGTGAAATAAACCAGAAACACATGTGTAAATATTGGTTTGTCTCCCTAGTGTAAGAACCCAAAAAAACAAATAAGACCTGGAAGTTATAACAGATATATTAAAAGCAAAAGAAATGGAACTTAATGATTAAACAATGAAGACGAGAGAAAAGAGTACATATAAAAAAAAAGGTAGGGGAAAAGCATGCAAATATATATACAGGATAGCTGAGGTGATTGTACTAAGAATTTTCATCAATTTTTTAAAATAGCAGTTAATGTGTACATTTTTCATTTTGATTAACTGTAAGCTGATATCTGCATCTAAGCAACTACACCAAGGACAGCGAAGTGTAATAGAAAAGCCATGCTTGAATGCCTGTCATCCTGTTCTTCTAATTGTGTATCATTTGAAATGTCATATCAATTTTTACTATACTTTCTTTAAAATAAACTTTAAAAACATAGGAGAAGGAATAAAAGAGAAAAATAATAAAAATTTAAGGTTCCTTAAAAACAACCAGTAATATTCAATCATATGTCCTATCTTATATAACTATATCTATTAATCTGAGCAAAAGATTTGATAATAAAAATAGACAATGTATCAACCATTATTCATCAGCTACTCTTATTTTGAAAATCTGTAGCATATGTATTGCTCTATGTCACCCTGTTTCCATTTTTGTTCTTGCTTTTTTTTCCTTTTCAAAATTAAATTAAATTTAAAAAATAACTCTGATCTTGGTCTTCTAAATGTGTACTGTTTCTAACGTCTTATCAATTATTATACTCTCTTTAAAATATGCTTGAAGAAAAAAAAGACAAGGAAAAAATTAAGATTTCTTAAAAGCAAGTGCCAATATTTAATTATTTCCCCAATCATGCATAAGTATGCTATTAATCTGACCAACAGATTTGATGATAAAAATAGATAGTATAACAACCATAGTTAATTAGCTATTCCTGCTTTGAAAATCTGTAACATATGTTGTTGTATGTTACCCTATTTTTGTCTTTTTTCTATTTGTTTTTGCCTCTGTCTTTACTGTTCAAAATAAAATCAAATAAAATTAAATACAAAGAGTAAAAAGAAATTAAGATCAAAAGTTAACATAATTGAAAAAAGGAGACAAAATGCATATATGTGTAAATTTTTTTCTCTGTAGACAGCTACCTAACCTATGGGTAAGAGAGATCAAGCTTTCTTTAGTGACATAGTGATTTTACAAAGTATGCATAAGTGAATTTCTTTAACCTTTGACCATTTTCTTTTATAGGAAAAATCCAAAAGAACCTAAAATGTATAATGAACATACATTATTATACAGTAGTTCATTTTTACTCATGGTTTCATTTGCCTGAGTTAGTTGTGGTCGAAAATATTAAATATAAAACTCCAGGAATCAATAATGTACAAGTTTTAAATTGTACATTTGTGTTCCGTAGCATGACAAGGACATCCCTCTCTGCCTTGTCTAGGATGGAGCTCTTCACTTTGTTACTCATCCATCTTATATATGCTGCCCTCTTGTTAGTAGCTGTCTGGATTATCAGGTTGACTAGCGCAAGTATCCCTGTGCTTCTATGATAAATGTCCTCAAGTACAACAGTAATGAAGCAGAGGAGATACCAAGGTATAACATTTGGAAGAACAGTTTAACTCTGGTTCTATGTGGCAATATATTCTGGGCATATAGGGGGAAAAATATGAGTCATATAAATTTAGTATAATCATCTGCTTCAGGCATTGAAAGGAGTCGTGGGACATATTATGTGTAGATAAGATAGGGGACCTCCATACTTTGAGAAAAACACTAAGTTGATAGAGTCACTGTTTTGGAGTTGATTCTCAGAGTCCATATATTCCACTTCCAGATGTGTATTTCTAGAAGAATACTACTCCACTGACAACCATTCTGAAGATTAATGTGGTACCATATCTTTACTTGGGAGAAACAGGAATATGCTGTCTTCTGAGACAATAAAGCCCTTATGTTATGTTCCTATCATATGTATATAAGGAATGACAATTCCTCACTTTAGAAGGTTTTTATTTCCTGTTTACAAAAATCTGTATTTAAATGGTCTTAGGTACCCAATGCATGTTGGTATAAACCTGATGGCATTGATTTTGATAAAATTATTCACCAAAAGATTAAATTTCAAATTAAATGGCAGAAAACTAAGTGAATTTAACTTTGAAGTTTCAATTTTCCTTTGCAGAATTACAGGAACACAAGTACTAAAAACAAGGGGAATTCCAAAGTAGATTCTTTTGCTATGGAAGTACCAGCAAAAACAATTAGCAAAAAAGGAGGAAATGCCAGGGCTACATTTTACAAAGGTGCATTTGCCAGGTATGTTTCTCTGTTCTGAAATTGGTGCAGGAACAGTGAATCAGAACACTTAGCAGCTCTTGAGTTTCTTGTGATGTAGTAGTGTTTTTGAGAAAGAGAGAGAGAGAGAGAGAGAGAGAGAGAGAGAAGAAAGAAAAAGGAAAAATGTATATATATATATGGATAGCTGAGATAATTGGACTGTTGATTTCTGTTGATTTATTGAAAGGGACAGTTAATGCTTAATTTTTAATTTTTAATATTTTCAGCCAATTTTGCATGCTTATATCTTGTAATATAAACAACTAATTTGGGGACAATAATATGTAGTATCATAACTATTGCTGAATTCCCATCATCTTGTTTCATGAAATTCTGTACCATTACCAATTATTTTATTATTTTTTATTCTCTTTAAAAAAATAAAAACTCCAGGCCTTACTGTGCTAAGTAGAACCCGTATTTGAAAATAATATGTACATTTTGTATCTCATCTATGATTATTTCACTATGATTAGTCAGAGCTCTATATAATTTCTCAAAATATACAAAGTTTGTACAAGAAGACAGTGGGGGAACAGGTGATCACATAGAGCTGGAATACCTGAGTGATTCAAGAACAATGATTGGCTTGGACATTCTGAACAATTCAATTATGACAACTGCATTTTGCAGATGTCTTAGCAGAGGTTCACTGCAATTCAATATTGCCTAACTTATAGTAGTCAAAAATATATCTTAAAGCCATATTATGAAATCAGTACATTACTTAGTATTACATACATATGGCTCTGGATTGGGCTGACAGAAAATTCTCTGAAAGTTTGTAAGCACAGTAGCTGTATGGGTGTAGACATCAGAGGCAGACAGTAGTGAGCAGCCACCGTGGCCATTCCGTTTCTGACTGCGGCAGGTGGCCCAGACATGTTGTTGGAGAGGGTTTGAACTTTTAAGCAATGCGCGTTGAAGTGCCTTGTGTAACAGAAGCTCTGAGTATGGCAAACATTATTCTAATCCCAAATCAAGGCGCATTGTATGAACTATGTGAATATATTTAAGACAATAATGAAGGCTTATATTTGAAATTAGATTTTATCCCTCTACAACCAACAGTGGTTTATAGGAAAGAAACTTATGTTACCATGGATCTTGGGGTTTAGAATCAGGAACAGATGGATAAAAATAAAAATAAAATGTACACATATATTTGGTACAAGATCTCACTACGGAACTCAGACTCATAGTGATCCTCCTGTTTTCAGCCTCCCCTCCCCCAGTGCTGAGATTACAGGTGTGAGGTGACTGGCTCAGTGGTCTCAGGGGCGGGGCCTGCATGACAGGTATTGCTGAAGATTGAACCCTGGTTCCTGTGCTTGCCTAAGAAGGCACTTAGTCCACTGAGCTATCTTGCCGGCCCTTGGACTTTACATTGTAGCATCATAAGGAAGATAATTATTTGGAGAAATAGGAGAAAGCATGTAAAACTCAGTATTCAAAACAAATAACATCTGGATACCACATTCTTAAAGGAAAATTAATGCCCTTAAATCCATGTTGAACAAAATGTCAGTGTTTTAAACAAACAGTGTCTCTTCATGACTTATATAAAATTGTCACCTTTGTCTCATCCTAGCTCTGTCCTTTACTCATCCTGTCTTGGTTTAATTTTTTTTATATCTTGTTCATCATGGATATTCAAATTAATTACTATTTATTTATTTTGTTTTGTAGTAAAAGGTATACAGGGTCTAGGGTCTCACTATGTAGACTGGACTCGTAGTGATTCTCCTGTCTTCAGTCTTCCAAGAGCTGGGATTTCAGGCGTGCATCACCATACCGTCTCAATCTCAGTCGCCCTCTCAGTGTGTCCTGGGGGTGTGGCCAGGAGGGCAGGCTGGGGATCAAAACCTGGCTGGGTGGAGGCTGCATCTGCTTAAGAAGGCACTTTAATCCTCTGAGCTATTTGGTCGGCCCTCTCAAAGTAATCACTTTAAAAATTACCTTGTATATTATTTATATGGTCTCTGAGTTGTGGGTGCCTCCTTAAATTTTACACTGTGATCAATGTTCCACATGGATCACCCTTTTCCTGTCTTTGCCCAAACTGGCACGCCACCCAGAACAGCTATCAAAAAAAAAATAGTTCTTAAATCTATCACTTCAGAAATATTTTCTGTTTCTCTTTTTGATTCTTTTTCTACAAATTCCTCATTGGAAGAGACAGAAAAGTGTGTCATGTTCCAGACTTCTTATTTTGAGAGAGCCATCATTTTTCATGTTTTAAAATAATAGTTGACTTTAGAAACTTTTAATTTTTCTAATTCTAAAATCATACCATTATAATTATTTATTGTCAGGATATTAAAAGCAAATGTGGGAATTTCCATTGAAGATGTAATGACACCTTAGTCTACTTCTTTATTCTCAGAATAATAATCTAACTTTAGAATGGGGAGCTGTCAGATGGATGCTATTAGAAAGCCCAGTCTATCTGGTAGATTCAAACAACAGTCTGTGAAATTATGCAAAGCTAGCAAGGAGTCAGAAATGCAGAGGGGGCTTAAGGGACAGCACGGTTACTCTGCTCCACCTGCGTGTGTGTGAGTGAATATATGTGTGTGTGCTTAGCTGTAAGTCCTCGCTCATCACCCAGATAAGTGCAGACTTTCAAACCTGAGGTAGAGCTGAAATACTTTTTCTACTCAAGTCTTACATTCAGCCAGAATGTATGGCTCTCAGCTGCTTCCACTGCGAGGACAGGACAGAGGGGTGATTGTGGGCAAGCTAGAAAAAAAAATGAAGAAAACTAGAACACCCTGTATGTTTTTTAGAAGGACATGGGAGTCAGGATTGCTGAGTATTAAATGTTTATAATGTTAGAGAAAATATAACGTGAAATGAAATCTACAATTTCAGTTTCTTTGTGCTGAATTGAGTTCAAGATGATGGGAAGAATTTTTTCTAAATTAAAAGATGCATTTCTCTTCAAGCCCCACACTCCCAGCCTTGTAAAATCATCCAGGGTGTTAGTTCAACAAACCAATGCCAAAAATCCTTGACAGTCCAAGGAATGGGCTTCTGTCTTCATGAATGTTAACAAGACCAACTATCTTGCTCCAGACAGCTTTGTCAAAATATGGTTTTAACAGTCTCCTGGTTTTTCATCATTTTTCCTTCTTTTCTTCCTTTGCTAATGAATTTCTCTCTGTAGACTACAAGGAGCAGTTAAGAGGGCTTTGACTGGACACTAGTTGAAAGAATCAGTCAAAAACCTTGAAATTTGAACAGAGAAAGAGTCTTTGGGGAACCCTACACAAAAGCCTCTGCAGGAAGCAGCATTTCTGTAAGCCCAACAAGGACCTTGGATACCTTCCTTTGTGTATTTACTGTTATGCAAGAGAGAGCATCTATAATGACATTTCTGCATTTTTCTGCCACAGAGAAATGAAGAGAATGCATTTAGGCCTAAATTGAAAGATGCTCAGGATAAAGAGGTGATAGAAAATTTGATCAATTTTTCTGTATAGATTATCATCTCCAGGTCATAAATGAAAAACAGTTGAATTTTTGAGAAAACAAATATGCAAGCTAATTTTTCCAAAATTATTTTGGGATGCGATTAGATTAGAGGTTATTGTGATAAGATGTAAATTTCAAGTTTTCTTTCAGTTATGACTGTGCTCATGGATAAGAGAAAAGAGAAAGTTTTTACACACTAGCTGTTGCAGGGCAATTCATCATTCTTCCTGCAGGTCTGTGTGAAGGAATAAGGGCACTTGCTATACTCCGACGCATATCTAGGGATCTAATTTAGAGACATCAGCCTCCTAGCACAATTTATTTGAAATTTAACACTGGTGAAGTTGAATCACGATTTTATGAAGCTGTGTTCAATTCTTAGTTATGGTTTGACAATGATCTCTCTCTCTCTGTCTCTCTCTTTCTCTCTCTCTCTCTCTCACTCACTTTCTTCCCTCCCATCTTTCCTACCTGTCCCTGTCCTTTCCTTCCTCCCCTCTTTCCTTCCCTTCTCATATTATTAGGCTCATACATTTTGGTACTTTTACCATTCTTTTTTAAAATCTTCCCAGTAGGTGATTTTGTTCTGCTTTGCTTATCCTTCAAAATCTGCTTTTATGTCAGCAAGGGGTTATGCCTGTTTGGTGAATGACACAGTTGAGATGAGGTACTTGATTAACGTGTTGCTTGTTATTCTTGGCATTTGGCGGTCTTCAGTTTTTCAGCAACATTTACATACTGTGCATCAGGACACTGTATGAAGCCTTGGAGCTCAGTCACACAGCAACATCAATCAATTGATAAATACTTATTGATTACTTGTAGATGGAACATGTATCTGGAGCTGGTGCTGGAACATATATAACTGACCCACAGAGAAATAATTTTCACTCAGGTACTTTCAATAATCACCAAATTTTAGATAATTATTCAAGAGGAGCTTAGAAAACTTGATTATGTTTGTATAAAACTGGTTTTGCATATTTTTGGTGATAGACAAAATATGTAAAGAAGCTTGCAATATTGTATAAGTCCCTATGCATCCCCCAAATAAAACAAATGGAACAAATAATGAAATACTTTCATTGGAAAAAAAAAGATTTGAAATCTTTCAGTGAGTTTAATTTCCTAAACCACACAATGTATAGAAATGCCTTTACTAAGAAATCAAGTCCTGCTGGATGTTGACTTTCACAGGTCAGGACCATAGTGAGGAGTCAAGCTATAAACTCCATGAGAGTCTCTAGGAAGGTTTCCAGGAAGTGTTGTGTGGCCTGCTACCTAATGAACACATTTTGGCACTTACATTCTAACATGAGCATGGTGTCAATTCTTACCTGTTATGACAGCCATCTTCTGTAGTGTCCTGCCAGGCACTGTTCCAGGGAGCTGACAGTTTCAATAGAGTAAGTAACTTACCCAATGCCAAGCAGCTGATAAGGGCCAGACGTAGAGCTGCACTTTTCTTATGTGAGATCTATGCTCATACCCATAATTCATACCATCATGAACTTGTAAGAACTTATGCTACTGCATATCATGTGTAGTTTTATAGGCAGACCTTATATTGTGTATGGATGAAGTGTGGTAGATTATAGGGGAATATGATGCACATTCACATAGACTTTCTGTAATTTCTCCTCTTTTGCTGTGTTTATCTACATTACATTCCCTTATTGCTGCTACTTTAGATGTGGTAATTATCCACCTTGACTCAATTTTTCTGTAGGATATATACTGATAAAATCATGCTTATTGAGCAAAAGGATGAATTAATAGTTCTTCAAATACTGTAACTTTTAGAGATAGACCCTTATCATGATCAAAACCAGGTATTCTTCCTATTTAGTGTTAAAACCCAAGATAAGATCAAAATAGGTCAGGTTTACTTTAATTTTAATTTAACAGCAGAGTAATGCCAAAGCATCTGAAAAGAGGCAGAGGATCATGTTTTAATTCTTGACTTTGTTTTCATTCAATCTTTATGTTTGACAAACTAATGTTCAGTAATAATTTCCTAAATGATCTAATCATCATTACCTTGAAAATCAGAAACATGTGTTCAGTAACAACTGTGGGCAAGATACTAAGTTAGGTGATGAGGAGAAATTATACCAGTCATAGTGACTGATGACTCCCATGTTCTGGGCATTGTGCTGAGGACTTCCTTTTGACCCAGTACTGCAGTGAATCTCCCAAATACCCTCATGAGAACAGTCAGTGTCCTACTTTTGAAATAACAAACCTAACTCCTCGAGAAGTCAAATAGTGATTTTCCCAAAGATTCAGAGGTAAGTGACAGAATGTACATTAAACCTAAGCCATTTGTTCCAAATTCCAGATATCATCCTTTATTGTCTCTTACTTGGCCCTGCAAATTTATGTGAATGTCCATTTAAGACAAATATTCATTAAACGTATATATTTTAACTTATAATATACAAATTCATATTAATTTCCCAAACTTGTGTTGTAGCACCACAATTTGGTACTCACTATAATTAGTTTCCTTGGAATTCTATTTTCTTTCTTGTACAGATCATACCTATTATTGTTGGTAACAGTTTCCAGTTTCATTTTCTATTAAGTGGATCCAAACCTTAGAGATACTCATACAAGGAAAATAATTTTCAGCATAAAATCTTTCCAAATATCTATGATTATTTCTCAGATATTCCAGGTGCTTCATAAACACCCAGTATGAGAGATTTCTTTATTATGGTTCACTAAAACCTTTGCCCTAGTTCACCTTCCAATTTTTTTTCTGAATGTATGTTTAATAACTTTACTAATGAGATTTAAATGTAGTAACAAACTGAAAGTAACTGTCAGAAAACAGATTGGGAACAAGCAACCTAATCCCAATAAGCATCTCATCTTCTGATGAGAGAAGGGGTGAAAGGAGAGCAGTCTAATAACCATGAACATTCAAGGGTGTGATGCACCAGTCAGTGCTTTGCCAAGGCAATACTGTGTTGATTCACTGAGTGGAATTAACAGTGAATAACAGTGAAACACACTGTTATTGTGTTGCTTCCATGGATTTTTCTTTACCAAACATAGATCTAATGATTATTATGTTCCATGCATACATCCTAGTGGTTTATGAATATTTTCTTATTTAATCCTTAAAGATATTCACCGATTATTTTTCCTATTATTATCACATTTAGAGAGAAGGAAATTTATGCTCCCAGAAGTAATGTACCAAGCAAAAGTGAATACATCTATTATAAAGTCAGCATTTGATCTTATATATATACTCTTAATACTCTACCTGCTGAACAAAAACCATTTATATCCTCTGCAAAAGCCATCATCCAGCAGAAAAGGCACATACGTTCCTCACACAAAGTAGCACATGAAATTATCTAATGAGTGTCCAGGGGTTCACAAACATCTCTT
>NDGN011481346.1:0-11022 GCA_002564285.1 Tympanoctomys barrerae
TATATACCTATGAAAGCATTTATATAATACGATCTCAGCATCACTACTCTTGCACTGTTGAGCTGTTATTAAGGAAGATAAGAGTTCTTTGAATAAAAGCAGGGCAGTGATGAGATGGTCACCGTGATGAGACACTACTAACAAATCCAAAACTTGTTTCATGTGTTTTGACTGTGGAACAAAAGCAACAGCATTTGTCCATTTCATTGATGCTTTGGATTTCAGCTCTTTCTTTCTTGGTACTAGGGTTCAAACTCAGAACTTTACACTTGCCAGGCAGGTGCATATGCCGCTGAGGTATCCAGCTCTGGATTTAAGTTTCCTCGTGTGTGTGTGTGTGTGTGTGTGTGTGTGTGTATTTTAATACAGGGTCTACAGGGTTTTACTACCTAGATCGGGCTCACAGTGATCCTCCTGTTTTCAGCCTCCCTGGTACTGGGATTATAGGTGCGTGACCATGCCTAGTCTCAATCACCATCTTAGTGTGGCCCTGGGGCGGGGGCAGAATGGCACACCAGGAATCAAACCCAGGTCGTTGTGCTCTGTCTAAGCAGGTGCTTTAGTCTGCTGAGCTATCTGGCTGCCCCTTGGATTTCAGCTTTTTAAGAAATATCATGGAAGATGAAACTTGGGTCTATGGTTATGACCCTAAAATCAAGGCTCAGAGTTCCCAATGAAAAATCATCCAGTGCTCCTTGTGAGGAAAGCCAGTCAGTCAAGTGGTATTGATTGTGTTCTTGACCTTGATGGGACTGGGCAAGCTGAGTTGGTGCCCAGGAACAAAGAGTAAATTGGAAATTTTATAACAGTGTATCACAGTGCCTACCAAACTATGTGGTCTGGGAAACAGGTAAACAGTTCCATCTTCCACCATGGCGGTTATCCGTGTGATGCATCACTTCCGGTAGGGCCATTTCTCTCAAATAAAAGTATTATAGTGTGTTCTCATCCACTTTATTCAACAGATATGTCACTGTGCGACTTCTGGCTTCTCCCCAGAACCAAAATAATGGTGAAAGGTAAGTGTTTTGAATCAGTTCAGGACATTGAAGCTACTACTGCAGTGAAACTAAAGACATTCATGAAAGAGGACTTCCAGAACTACTTCAGAAACTGCCAGAGCAAGGAGATGTGTTGAAGCAGGGAAGGGCAGATACCAATGTGTCTTTTATTATAATAAATTATCTCAAAAGAAATATTTACCATATATTTTTCTCACATCTTGTATTATGAAAACTCTCCATTTTATAAAAGAGAAAAACAAAATTCACACAGAGAGCACCCCCATAAAGCTAGTGTTCTGCTTTATGTGATTCAACTAGGAAATTGCAGAGCTGGGATCAAACCCAATGCTTTGCTCCATCTTTGTCTCTTTTCCTTGTCCTTTGGAACTTTACAGCTTCATTTTATTTGTTGTTGTTATTTACAACATTATAGAAATTTATGCAGAATGTATATAAACTTCACACATACGCAAACCAAAATTTTGACTTTCTTATTAAATGTGCTGCAAAATAAACAGAAATAAGTTGAGCCAAAGGTACAGTAGCTTGTGATTCAAGCCCTTGCTTGTTCTCTAGAAAGCTTATGAACTCAAGTACCTTTTTTATTTTTCTTGGCTTGCATGCATGGGAGAGCAGTGAAGACTTTGTGCTTATGAAAGGAAAAAGTGGTTTCAAAACTGAAGGGGAATGAGTCAGATTAGAATGAGTTGCATTAGATTCAGGAAATTCTCAAACTCCAACATTAACTCATTCTGTCTCTTTGTCTCTTTTAGCTACTTTATCAAGATAGGACTCACACAGTAAAATTCAGCCCTGGCAAGTCCGTGCTTCAATGGCTTCTGGTATATCCAGAGTTGCGAAGCACTCACGCTGTCCACTGTAGAACATTTTCATTTCATTACCTCAGAAAGAAACCCTATTCGTACTATTCGTACTGGCCATCACCACCAACCTCCCACCTCTGACCCTCCTCCCAGGCCTAGGCTTCTTCTAATCTACTTTCTGGGCTATCTTTCTGCAATGGCTTCCAGAAGCTTGATGGTTTAGCAGCTTCACTAAACGACTCTTCCTCCCTCCCACCCCCAGCTCTGCAGAGCTTTGCTCAATTATTTGTATTGCAAAATCTAAAGTAACTTATGTGATACTTTCTTTTATAAAATACGTATATTTTTTACTTTAGTAAAGATTTCCTTGTACTATAATCCTAATGGTTAACAGGATAATTTTTTAAAAAAATCTTTCATTTATTCATGACCTGATTACAAGGCAAGAACTGAAATTTGTAGTTCATAAGAATGTTAATGCCACCTCTGAATTTTAGTGACCTATATTCACAAATGTGAAGAGGTTCATTCTGTTTTGTTTATGTTTACGGCTTGCTTTTTACAATGTTCATTGCCATGGGAAAAGTATTAACACTTTTCTGAGTTGGGTTGTGTTTGTGACTCTGAGATTCACGTTACTTAAACCCTGGAACTGGAAACAATAGTCTCTAGACCTAGGGCCGGCTTTCAAGGTTTGTTGAAAGAAGAGAGTTCGCTAAAACTAATGCTTTTTTTTTTTTCCTGCTAGATGAAACAGGAAGCAAAATGGAACTAAGCATTAAAAGAGTGAGGGAGAGAGGCAAGAAGCAACTGAGTAAAGCATATGCATCTTTATACGCTCCTGAATATGGGTGCGTTACCCAGCTCGCGGGGGGCCTGATTCCAGTCTCTACTTGTGCCAGGCTGATCTGTTTCCCGTGTGTTTTGGAAACGGGCGGCGATAGCAACCTGTGAGCCTCTGGTGAAACCCGGTCAAACGAGCTGGGAAGCCGGGACCCGCGAGGTTCAAGAGGGCCATGCAATACGTCGAGGTTGCCGGCAGTTATGGTAACCAAAAAACACTGCGGATGAGCAGCAGTCCTGAAGGGAACCGCTCCGTACAGAGCTAGAGCAGGCCCTTTACAGGCCAAAAGGACACACCTATTCTTTATTTGGCGAGCTGTGTAAATTCTAAACTCAGCCCAATTATAACTGCCTGGTTCTCATGCAGCTTACCTTCAGCAGGTAAACCAGAGACACAAGCTTATACTAGAAATCCAACATATGAATAAATTAAAGAGCAAAAGAAAAGATCGATAACGAGAAGCAAGGAAATCTTTTGCAAAAGGGAAGGGTCCTTAAAAAAAAAAAAAAACGGAGAGAGGAATGGGTAGGAGAGGACAAAGTTGTGAAAAGAATTAAGATATGTTAGGGACACCTCCTTGATGAATGCAATCAATGCGTACTATAAACATGTACTAATAAAAATAAAAATTTTAAAATGTCTTTGTAGCCAGTACAACATCACACATGAAAGAAACACTGGGACAGAGCTGCGAGGGACAAATGCAGAAATGATAGAACTCTGGCCCCAAGCTTTTGTTGGGAAACACAAATGTGTTGTTGATGATATGAGTGGCGAGGCTGCAGGATTAGTGGGGGGAATGGGAAACATTTAAAAGGTACACTGAACTAAGATCTTTAGATTCTTGGGTCAGCGCAAGTTCTAGGCGCAAAATCCGGCTAAGAGCCTTGGAACGAAACGGCGGGCGGAGAAAAGGGTGTGGTGATCGGCCCCAAGAAGGCACGCATCGCACAGCAGCGGAAGGTCAAGAAGTACCTGGAGAGGGGGATCTGGAAGAAGATCGGGCACGAGCTGGTGATGAAAGCCAGCTCCAACCTGCCCAAAAAGCTGGCTCAAGAAGGCCCGGCTCAAGAAGAAGGCGACCGCTGCCTCCGCAAGACGTGAAGCCACAGGCTACGCCCGGACAAGGGACTCATCCGCCACGGCTGGCAGCACCCTGAGCCTAGGAGCAGCTGCAGGCTTCGCAGTTGGGGGTGTGAGGGGGAGGGCGTGCGTCCGTTCTCCCCTACCCACTCCTGTCTCCACTGGCTTACTCCACACAATAAACATGGNNAAAAAAAAAAAAAAAAAAAAAGATCTTTAGGTTCTTAAAGGACAGACTTTTATATTAGAACTTCATTCTTTGTAAAGAGGGGGACTCACCTTTTCTTTTACCATTAAAAGAAAATAATTAAAGCTGCTTCTGGCTACTCAGACTTTTTGTCTGATTGATGTGATTGTCTAGATGAAAAACTCCGAATGAGCAAAACAATACCTATCTTGTTTGTTTAGCATCCAAGGCAGTATTGTAGAATACACTTAACCTTCGTAAATACCAGCAATTATTAAAAATTCATGGATCCTCAGAGTGGAAGGCATGGAGGATACCCAGTGCCCTTGAAATTTACTTAGGCAAACTATCATCCTCCTTACTAAGGATAAAACGAAACACAAGCTACTTTGGGAAAACATTTTCCCAAGATCCGCAGCGTAGCTAGCAGGTCCTGTGGGCACGGAAAAGCTAGAAAGGTGACAGGCCCTGGATCACACTGCTTCGGCACTGCCCCAAGTTATATGCACAGAGACGCCCAGAGAATTAGTGTGCCTTTAAACAACCAAAGGTTCTGGTTTAACAGTTTTATTGCTCTCTTTCATTGCTCTTCACATCCTCTGTGGGGTCCCCTGGCCTAGAGGAACCTGTCATCATGGACAGGATATAGAGGGACACCACAGGGTGAATGTGAAACACGGACCAGAGGACGATTGCCGGGGCTAGGGGGAAGCAGGATACACAGACTACACAGTGACTACTACAGGTGACTACACAGAGCTGGAGAAGTTCCTTCAGGAATTGAATGAGGGAACATGAGAGTTGCTGTAGCTCCCAGAAATCGCAGGGCCTACCGGCTCCTTCTCGGCCTCAGGCCTTGCTGCCGAGCAGGTAGGCGCAGGCGGGCTGACGGCATCCCGCTGGTGATGGACTGCCCAGGAGCAGAACATGATCACAGCGCCAGCACCCCAGGCCCAGGGAGCAAGGGGACACGACTGGGACGAGGGCAGGAAAATTAGGACAGTAGTAGAGGCGGTGTTGAGAAGCGGAGCGTTGGGTGCTTTGAGAAGAAGGAGCACATCAGACCCAAAACGCAGCGCGGCCTGGGCGTGTGTCTGAGAGAGGTGTGGGTGCGTCTGCAGAGGAAGTGGTGGGGGCGTGTGTGTGCACGTGTGTGTGCGTGCGCACGCGTGTGCAGAACTTGTCTTAGGGAGGGGTTTTATCGAGGCAGGAGTGGGAGAGAGTGTGCGCCAGGGTGTGGAGTGTGGGGGCGAAGAGAAAGAGTGTAGAGGGAGGGAGGGAGGACTGTGTGGAGCGCCAGGAGCACCCATTTCACAAAGGAAAATTGCTAGCTGCCAGGGAGTCAGCACTCCTGTGTGGGAAAGGATTAGCGCCCACCGGGGCTGCTGGCCTCAGATCTGACCCAAGCCCAGGACGGTTGCCAAATGTCTGACCCGCGAAGGGAGGGAGGCCGGTTCTGGATTGTCACCACACCCTGATCCCTGAGCTTTCCCAGGGCCGGGTGCTTTTGCTTACGTATTATCACGGCGTTGGTCACAGAGCAGCATTTCTTGGCAGTCTAGTGTGTAGAACTGTAAATTAGAAGTAAGTGCCTTTTGTCTTGCTTTCTTCCTGTGCTTTTTGGGGGCCTTTGGAGCCCTACTGCATTTCTGAGCCTTGGCTCTGAATTGTTTTAGTAACGAGAAAGAAAACATCAGCCAGCTACCAACAATATGGTATAGAATTAGGAATTGCAATGATAATTACAAAGATCAATGAGCAACAGGTTCTAGCTGAATTTGAGGAAGAACTCTTAATCATGGTTATGCAAGACCAGGAGAGATGGCAGCGGGGTGGTGGTGGTGGGACTTTAGATTATGATAGGTGTTTGAATGGAGGGAAAGTGAATGGTTATTGGCTCTCCAGGGAAAATTTCAGCACAAATAAAGGTGTGCTTGAGATTACCTGAAGAATTACATGCAAAAATGCTCAACTTTTATGGTGCTAATACTATACAGTGCTTTATTTATTTATTTTGCAGAACTGGAGATTGAACTCAGGTCCTTGCACTCACCAGGGAAGTGCTTATACTACTAAGCCATCTCCCTGGCCCTGCTATACAGTGCTTTAAGCCTCACAGAATTACTTTTTTTTGTTAATGTCTTAGATATAAAATATACATTAAATGGTAAACCAATGAAATATCCAGAGTGATTAGCAGTATTATAGGATGGGTTGTAGGCACAGCCTACAAATAACTGATACCTTGAGGTTCACGTCTTCCCTAGTCACCCTAAACAAACTAAAAGCGCAAAAAGAAAATGACACTATTTACTGAGGAGAAATGTTCAATAAAAACAGACCAGAACACTCATACACTCATTAATCATTCCTGAATAACTTCTATTTCTATTCCAGATCCAGTCAAATTTTGTATTGTACTGAAAGAATGCTGGAATTTTCTCTGCAGTCATTAATAACTTTCAGATGTCTGTTGACCACCCAGTTGAGACACATACGGATGCTTGTTTAGAGATGGTACAGCGGCCGGCCGTGGAAACATCCTCAGCCTTCTAAGCACTGTTGACGCAACTCCTCACATGCCACACAACCAGAATCACCGGGGAATCTATTAACATGCAGATCGTGATTCAATAGGACTGGGATTCAGTAACTCTACAAGATCTTGATAACTCCTGGCTGCTGGCTGTGCCAGGCACAGCTGGGAAGAAAGCCTGCATTTTTCTGGATAAGGGTACACAATGAATCAGAGGATGAGGTTTCATGCTCTTCATCCATGAAATCACAAAATTCATGGTAAAAAAGGAGG
Source organism: Tympanoctomys barrerae (assembly GCA_002564285.1). Taxonomy (NCBI): domain Eukaryota; kingdom Metazoa; phylum Chordata; class Mammalia; order Rodentia; family Octodontidae; genus Tympanoctomys; species Tympanoctomys barrerae. The sequence goes on from NDGN011481346.1 coordinate 6,752, forward strand.
GAGAGAAACTTTGTGATGGCATCTAAAAGCGATCATCTGTCACTTTCCTGTGGCAGATGTGAGGAAGAAAAAGGCCTGTGTGCACTGGGTTGGGTCTCCTTAGGGTTGTCAGAGCCCAGTCTAGTTGGTTAAGTGCTGAGGACATCCGGGAAATTGCAGGCGATGCTGTCAAGCAGCTAAGGATCTTTTCTGTCCCTTACTATGTGCCTTGGCTCACACTTTCTAAAATATTCCTTTTCCTAAGATTGACTCGCTTCCCTCAAGATTTTGCTTTGAAAGATTGTGTTAATCTCTTATAAGCGATCTGAGAGTAAACAAGTTAAGGTTTGATCTCACCCAGGGAATTCGTTAGGATTCCAGATTTCCAAAGGGAGAAAGCTCTATCAGAAAAGTGTCAGATGTCGACAGGTAGAATAGTATTGTGATAGTATGTCTTATTGAAGTGGTCTTTTGGTTCTTCCAAAGACTGACCTTACCCAGTAAAAGGAAAAGATGCATCAGCACTGGGGAGTCTTAGTTACTCCTCTCATTGCTGGGATGAATACCAGACACCCAAAATGAAGGAAGGAAAGATTTATTTAGCTCACAGTTACTGGAGGCTTCAGTCCATATTCAGCTCGCTCCAAGGCAGAGCAGCCCATAGCAGAAAACAATTTTTCATGGTGGAGGCAAAGAGCAAAAGCACACAAAAGGAGGAGTAGCAGCAGCTCAAGCATCTAGCTTCTCTTCCCTTCTTACACTGTAATGCAAATTACCTGCCCCAGGGCAGGTGCAGCATCCACACCCACAGTAATCAATCACAAGCTCCAGAAGCCACCCCATAACTGTCTGAGGCTTTGGGGAGACACCTAGACACAAACCATAACAGGGAGAGATGTAGGAAGCCTCTCGGTGTCATTCTGAGGGACAAGCTTGGAGAAGGCCACAGGGTTGCAGTCTTGGTCCAAAGGAAAGACATATAAGGACACGGAGTAGCTAGGGCTAGGAACCATTTTCCAGGCAGTTACTCGTTTATTGTGCTTCAATGAATCAGGAATAATTAGATTCTACCCTGTTTCTCATCTCAGAACAGATAGTAACTAATGTTGTACCATATATTTTAAACTGCACTAAGAATATAAGAATTACGTGCTTCAACCGACCACGACTTCGCTCTCCAGCAGCGCTGTCCATCTGGAGCACAGCTAAGAACCAAGAATCAGGCAGAAAGTTTCCTGAGCAGGCAAAATAGGTGCTGTTAAATCTATGCATTAAAGCTCATGAAAGCCTGTATTCAGATAATCAACATTTCTCTCCTTTTTTAAAATTTTATTTTATGTATTTGGTACAGGGTCTCACTATGCAGTTCATAGTGATCCTCCTGTTTTCAGCCTCCCCAGCGCTGGGATTATAGGTGTGTACTATCATGCCAGGACTCGGTGGCCGGCTCAGTGTACCTGGGGGCGGGGCTGGCATAGGCTGGCTGGTACTATGTGGTACCAGGGCTCGAATCTTGGTCCTTGTGCTTGCCTAGGCAGGAACTCAGACTGCTGAGTTATCTCTGTGGCCTAACGTTTCTCATCTTATGGCAGTAGTCCATTACTGAAAATCACATGTTCTACATGGAGAATGTTGAATAGAACCCTATATCCCATTACTTTAAATGAGAAAAATTGTAATGTGCAGCACATCAACTTTAAACCAAAAAATGTGTTAAATGGCAGCTAAAACAAACAAACAAACAAAAATATATATATATACAAACTACTGTTATACAGTGACTGAATAATATATATTTGTGGAGCCGGGAAGATGGCTCAGTGGAATAAGTGCTTTCCTGGCAAGCACAAGGGTCTGAGTTCAATCCCTGGTTCAGAAAATAATAGTAATAATATATTTGCCAATCAGCAAAGAATTAAAACCGTTGCTAACACCTATTTTATATGCTGTGGTGTCTCTCTTAGCATCAGTGACAGAGAAACTTATCTTTTCTGACCATATTCACTTTTTAAAATGTGTGCACATGGTTCTGACTTTCTACTAATTGTATTTTATTTTTATGTATTGCTTTGTTAAAAAAATTATATTGTTTTTTGAGTGTAAACATATACAGCTGTCCTATAAAAACATAGCCAAAAATGATATATTGACAGAGCTATGTTGAGTTGGGTGCTTAAAACTAAGGAGTGTCCTATGAGGGACTCGGGTGGTGTTTGCCGTGTAGGTCTAGTGGCACACTGGACCCCATTTGTATTGGTTTATAAGAAATGATTGTTTTAAGAACTTTACACACTGCTGAAGGTCACATTGGTAGTTTGAAACTGGTCATGGTGAGAGTATTTAGACCATAAAAATAGCCAAAAGCTACAAGCCAGGGACTCCTTCCACCCAGTTGAGAGCTGGCTGTTAGGTGATTGCCCTCATCCTGACCATGCGTGCACTTCATTTCACCCAGTGTAAGATGCTGGTAGTTATAGTTACTGCATGGACTGTATTATAGTAGAATACATTAGACTATGATGTAATGAAAACAGCTCCCTGCGCTGGTGTCAAGCACAGCAGGAATTTATTTCACACTACACTGAGAGTCCGTTGGGGCCTCACCTCTACTCCAGATATAAGGGAACCATGTGCTCACCGAGCCCCCGCCATCCCTATGGGCTTTAGAGTCAGTGTCCCACAGGAGAGGCTGGGGTTTTCTTTGGTCCAGATGTAGCACAAATCTCTTCCACCCATCTCATGTCCACTCATCTCATTTCCACCCATCTCACCTCCACATCTCCCTCTGGTCAGAGCTAGTCATAAAGTACAAGGTCCCTACAAGACCATGGAAGTACGGGGGTCCCATCACACAAACATTTTCTACATCTGTATGCAAAAAACACTACCCATCAAACTAACACTTAAGGGTTTTTTTATAACTTAGAATGAGATTTTTTGACGTAGATTAAGAAACGCATTTATCACTTCTTCACACCAAGAAAAGCAATCAAAACATGCTGACCAACGTGCTTTCTAAAACATCCGGACCTTCAGAGCTGACACGCCTGAGTCACGTGTGGATTCAGTCATGGTATCTGTGTTTCCTACAGAGGATCAGCCTCTGAGAGCAGAGGAAGGCGGTCTTCCTAAAAGTCAGCTCCATTATTGTCCCTAAGATTTTGATCCAAATCACAGACACCCATGACTCAAGTCTGAGTTCCGAACCCTTATTCATCCTCCTAGAAGGTGTTCATAGAAGGTTTTCAGAAAATATTAGATTCCTGCTCTTTGTCTTCAGAGTCTGCCCTGGCTTCGAGGCCCTCAAATGCTGTGTCCTCTGGAGCCAGCAGAGGACATCTGTCTAGCCAGGCCTTCATAGCAACAACTAAGTCACAACGCTTTCAGCAAGCTTATTCTTTTTATTTTTTTAATTTTTAATTTTTTTTAATTTTTTTAATTTTTAAATGATATACATAACGACACATATTTATGGAACACAGTGATTTTGAATAATGTGTATAATGGGTAATATCAGGGTCACTGGCAGAGTGATCACCTCAAACAATTGTCATTTCTTGGTGTTGAGAACATTCAGAATCTTCTCTGCCTGTTCTCTGAAGTAAACACTTGTTGGCAACTGTACTTCCTGCTCCCGTCCAGCTGTACCCCGTATTTGTTAACCCTCCTCTCTCCACCCCTCAGCCACGCCTCCTGCCCCGGGCCCTGGTAACTGTTCTTCTGTTCGCTACTTCTGTGAGACCGGCTTCTTTAGCCTCTACATACAGAAGTGAGAACTGGCGATCCTTGCCTTGCTTTGCCTGACGTCTTTCGCTTACCACAACGTCCTCCACACTCACCTGTGTTGCTGCGAGTGATAACATTGCTCTCTGTTTTGTAGCTAAACTCAATGAAATATTATTGGCCTCATTGTATGGTGCTACTAGGCACTGGGGGACAAGTCTGTGACTCTGTCTATCTGTCATTTGGGGAAAGTAGTGCAATGCTGGTTCAATACTTGACAACTGGAGAAGTGGACTTTTACCTGGAGAAAAGACTTTTTCCTTCATGGAATACTTGTCATGGGCTTGTACTTGGGGTCATAGAGATCTCTGAATCAATTCTAAAGTTAGATTGAGCTGGACCAGAAGGGGGCCTAGATAGGCATGTCCCCAGGGGACCTCAGATGCACATGTCCTCGCTGGGCTCCCTGGCAGCTCTTCTGCAGCCAAGTCCACCAGTGGCCTCAAAACGTGCTTCTCTCCTGCTGTTCCACAAGCTTCTATTCAGCTGGGTGAAAGTGTAGGCCTCTC
>NDGN011481353.1:0-12098 GCA_002564285.1 Tympanoctomys barrerae
AAAGAAAGAAAGAAAGAAAGAAAGAAAGAAAGGAAGGAAGGAAGGAAGAAAGGAAGAAAGGAAAAAAAGAAAGAAAGAAGAAAGAAGGAAAGAGAAAGAGAGAGAATTATTGGCAAAGGAAGCGTTTAGGTAGGCAAGTAATTTGGGCATTTCATGTTCCCTTGTCAATATTCATAGTACCCTCTCTCACAATCCAGTTATTTTACATTTCTTTCATTTCCTCCCCAAATTAGTATTTTCTTTCAGAAGTTAAATCATCATTCTGAGTCACATAATTCCTGGTGATCTTGCTTCTTTGAAACAAAGTATAAAAACAACAAATAAAGAGATGTGGGGCTGGGGAGATGGCTCAGCAGAATAAGTGCTTGCCTGTCAAGCACAAGACCTGAGCTCAATCCCCGGTTCCACAAAACAACAACAACAACAACAACAACAAAGAGATATGAAAGCCTCTGAGCAGAAGCATATGAATGCATATCAAAAAATATTTATAAGCCAAAAAAACTTTATTTTGTTTATATCACTGATAAGTGTATCATTTTTGTAGTTACTTCTGATTTGTCTAAAGGGGTGCTCCATTACACAAATTCAAAGTGTTTTTGTGTAAGTTCCTGTCTCAGTTCAGTGTTTCAGATTTAGTACTATACTATACTAGTGTCAAGTAATAGAAATACCTTAAGGTTGAATTTCACTGATATTTTATTTTTATTTTGTCCTAGAAGAGAATAAATTTTAGAATAGTGTTCTTCTGTAGATAAAGTTCAAACTGAGTGCTTTATGACACTAATTTTTCACCTCATCTCAGGAGAAAAACTGACTTTATGATCTATAAAGTACAACACAAGAACTTGAAGAGTTGTTTGTGTTTTTTATAGCTATATTATTAACTGGTGTATTTTATGGTTTTATTTATGCATTTATAGGATGTTTTATAAAGGGACTGTGAGGAAAGGAAAGCATACTCCACTTTGAAAATATTAGTGTTATTGGGAATTGTTAAAGTTACAAGCCAAATAACAGGAGCATTTTGAGTCCTGTCTAGCTTGAAATATGTTGCTTTTAATTTAAGATACAGGGACAGGCAAGATTCCTCAGTGGACTAAAGTGCCTGCTTAGGCAAGCGCAGGGACCATCGTTTGATTCCTGACGCCACATGCTGTACCAGCCCTGCCCTCAGGGCAGACTGAGCTGACCAGAGTCCGGGCATGGTGGTGCATGCCTGTAACCCCAGTCCTAGGGAGGCTGGAAGCAGGACTCCCTATGAGTCCGAGCTGCGTAGTGAGACCCTGCAACAATCAAATGCATTATTGTTATTATTATTATCATTATCATCATTATTTAAGATACATTGTGGAGTTTTTACTATCCAGAAGCTAACATCTAGATATCAAATTGAAAATAGCAGTCACATATCCATAGGTGGGTCTTCAAAGGTCATTTAACAAGTACTTCTCACTGCTCTCACTAAGGGCCTCCTCTTATGAGCTGTGTCTTCAGCTCGCATCAATGCGAATGCACAGTGATATGAATCAAACATTTCTTTTGTTTTCTGTGCCTCTTCTGCTCCCCAGGATAAAATGGATTTTGTGGCAGTTTTGTGCTATTAAGAGCCAGCAGATTCTTATAATCTGTTCAATAGCATTTTGATGGAGCTGGTCTCCTGTACTCTCTCCCAATTTCTGTCTTTAACAAAGGGTTGAAAAGTGAATACCGGGTGCTTGTTATTGAGCAGCATGCAGATAATTGGAAAATATTATTTTACAAATGTTAGAATTTTATTTAGAATTAGTCTACAATGTGAAGTATTAAAATTCTGACTGTCTGCATTAATTTTTCAAGGGTAAGCAAGGCAGTAGTGCTGTCAGGGTAACCGGGAAGATTGATTCCTAGTCTAAGGTCTTATGCATAGTAGTTATTGCTACCTTGAAATCAATTGATATAATTTGTCTTGTAAATGTATTCAACAAGTTGATGTTAGGAGATTCAGCTTGTCAGAAAGAATGAAATAGAACTGTGATTTTATACAAAAGCCCTCCAAACATTTGGTACTATTGATTAATCATACTGCAAGAAGTTTTATTGCTACATGAATACTTTAGTACTGTGGAATACTATAATCTTCAACATAGATGTTAAATTAACTTGGAAAATCTGAGTTAAATTAAGACTGGTACTATAACCAAGAGACTTCACAGAAGCCTGTACCAATCTACATTTCTAGCAGTATTATATGAGAAATACACTTACTCCACACTCAGGCCAGTACTTCATATTGTCTATTTTTAAGACTTTATTTTTCTGAAAAGTGTGTCTTAAAATTTAGTTAAGATTTTTAATCTGCATGCTTTTGGTAGTGATTTTGAGGATCACTTCATATACTTACTGTTTATTCATTTGCTTTTCTCATGAAGTACATGTTCAACTAGCTTGCTGCTTTTAAAATTGAGATTTTTATGTGTTTAGTTTTTGTATATTGTAAAAACAAGTCTTTTGTCAGTTTCCACGCAAACTTAGCCTAAATTTAACGTTTTTTGTAGTTCTCATCTGTTATATTCGTTATACAAACTTTATGCCATTCCCAAGCTTATGAAGACATCTTCTTGGTTATTTCTAGAAGTTTAGATTTATTAGCTTTTTTCTTTTAACCAATGATCAAGTTTGAATTATTCTTTGCATATGCTGCAAGGTAGAGTTCATACTTTTCTTCCCATAAGAATTTATTCCTCTATTATGTATTGGAAAAAAACTACGCAATAATCACTGAATTATCACAGAGTCTTTGTTGAAAGTCAGTTCACTGTATCAGTCTAATTTTTTGGTAGAATATCTGCTCTGTTCCATATATATGTATGTATATGTGTATATATATATATGTATATATGGCTATATCAAAAATATGTCACCTTCATTATGTTTACTTTCTAGTGTGTTGCCGTAAACATCAGGTGTATACTCGTCTTAAAATTCCCAATGTGGAAATGTAACCTCTATTGTGATAATGCCAGGAGGGGAAGACTGGACAGATCTGTCATCACTAACAGGATTAGTGTCCTTCTAAAACAGGTCCTAGGGGCCCCTCCTCACTTTAGTCATTCAAGAACACAATGGGAGGCTGACTGTCTCTGAATGAAAAAGCAGGCCCACCAAAACAATCAATGAGCTGATAGTTGCCGAGTCTTCCCAACCTCCTCAACCAGAGGAAATAAATGTGTTATTGACAAGTTTCCTAGTCGATGCCACGGTGTCAGGACAACCTAAATGGACTGAGATTGCATATTGAAATTAGGTAGTAAATCTTTTTACTGTGGTTTTGCAAAATCATTTTTGTTCAGTTAGGTTTCCTGCATTTTCATGTAAATTTGGAATCAGCTTGCCAATTTCCGTGAAAAGTTTCCTGGAGTTTTGTTTTTGTTGATTGGAAAATACAAATCTGGAAATCTGAAGGCTTTTCAGATTGTCAGTTTAGTTTCATGAATATAGTAACTCGCTTTACTGTTTTAGACCTCCTTAATTTTTTATACCAATAATGTGTTACTTTCAGTACAGAGGTTTTAAATGTATTTTATCAAATTCATCCATATTATGTTTTGTTCTTCTAAAGTGAAGGATAATTTTGCTACATATTTTCACTCTTGGTTAATTTGATATTGATGTTGTCTTTGTTAAAACAAAATTAATAGCTCAAGTAGTTTTTCTTCTCCATAGTCTAGGTTTTCTACATTCAGAATCTTTTAAAATTAAATCATCTAAAATAAGTTTTTACTTCCTTTAAATGTACACACATAAGTATTGGCTTTTTCTAGTCTTTTTATACTAAGATTACCTCATGGCAGACTAGAGAAGGAAGTACACTGGAGATGCCTGGAAAAGAATCACCAAACAATATAGGTATGAAACAGGGGAAGTGATCATAGACAGATGGCAAATCAGTCTGCAAGATGAATCCTCTAGGGCAAACTAAATACCACTGACCATACCACCCTCTACATTCTTTACCCAGGAAAGATGCTAACAATCTCAGGGAAGCAGCCAGCTCTGCAGGGATCAGATTCCTAGGAAAGCTTCCTATGTGCCTTTCCTCCCACCTGGAAGAGGATCCCAGAGTGGGAATAAACTCAGTTGGGTCCGAAGAGAAGCAAGCCTCAAACAGCAACAGGAGAAAAGGAGAGATAGAAACAAGGAAAGAGATCATCTCTTCCTCACGTGCTTCTCCCGAACACCAGGGACCACTGTATCCTGACAGCATCTCATTCCCTGTACACCTCCTAGGGCTGACAAGGGAAGCCCTCATACTAAGCAAAAAGAGGTTGAATATAGCAAACTGTGAGCAGTCTCAGGCCTCAGACCTACAGATGTCTTTGGAGACCCTTCGCCAGGGGCAGAGCAGAGATGATCTGAAGGGGGCACTGTTTTATTATTTACCAATCCCCGGAAAGAGCCAAATCAGGGAAAATCCTAACCACTGCTCACCATCCTATGCTAAGCCTTGAGATTGTGGCAAAGCATGCAGATTGAAAAGCAAAGCTTTTGAGTCCGAAATGGCTTGTGATCTGGACATGAAGGAACAGGGGGGTCACTTGGAACAGGGAACTTCTGATGATCCCCTAGGTGGAAAGTCCCTGAGGGAAGAACACAGAACAACACTGGATTTTCCAGCTGCAAGAGGGGCTTGGGTGATCAGTAATTGGCAGGCATTCATAATGAACAATCCTAAAATTCACATGGAACCAGAAGAGACACAGGTTAGCAAAAGCAATTCTGTATAACAAGCAAAGCAGGAGGCAACCCAATCCCACATGTGAAGTTATGTTATAAAGTTACAGTGATAAAAACTACAAATTTCCTGGCACAAAAAGAGACACGTGGATTAGGGCCAGTGAGATAGTGAGTTAGCTCAGCAGACTAAACACCTGCTTAGGCAAGTGCAGGGACTGGGGTTCAATCCCTGACATCACATGCCATGCCGGCCCTGGTCCCTGATGCACTGGGAAGCCTGAAAACAAGAGAATCTCTATGAGTCCCCGTTGCCTACTGAGACTCTGTACAAAAAAAAGACAATTATTATTTTATTAACCCAATTATTATTGGGTTAATACAAACACAATGGAGGGCTCAGAAAGTAACCCACACACATTCAGCCACCTGGTGTTTCCCCGAAGTACCAAAAACATATGCTGGAGGAAAGAAAGCCTCTTTCGCAGATGGTGCTGGGAAAGCTGGACATCCACGTGCAGAGGATGGAAGCTGGACATACCTCTCACCGAGTCCCTAAATATTAAAGCAGAAATACTTAACCTGATGAAAGGTAAAGTAGATAAAACTCTTGAAGAGAGAAGTGTAGGCAAGGGCTTTCTGAAGAGAGTACCTACTGGACAAGAAATAACAACAAGAATCACTACATGGGATTATATCAAGTTAAATCTTCTGGATAGCAAAAGAGATAACTTATAAAAGAAGAAAAAAATTTACTGGATATACCTTGGTCTCAGGATCAATATCTAGAAAAATTCAGATATGTCCTCCCAGAATAAAAGACTCAATCAAACATTACCAGCTTAATACTACACTTTGCTGGTGAAAAAATATAGATAGCAAATGAATATATGAAAAAGGTATAAATTCTTTGCCCATTAGAGAAATGTCAATTAAAACAACCCTGAGATTTCATGAAACTCCAGAAAAAAATGGCATCATCAAGAAATCAAATAATAGAGTTGGAGAAATAGCTCAGCAGCTTAAGCACCTGCCTGCCAAGCATAAAGTTCAGAGTTTGGTCCCCAGTACTGAAAAGAAAAAAAAAAGGAAATCAAATAATAACAAATGCTGGAGAGGCTGCAGGGAAAAACAAACCTGTCTACATCATTGGTAGGGATGCAAACTATTCCTTTCCTCAAAAAAGACCAGCCAGAAATAATACACCTTGAAAACTAGAGGCCAAAAGCACAGCCCTAATCAGGTTAGCCCTGCATACACTGTCATTGTTATTCTCTTGCTTAGTGGCTACTGCACAATGCATATAACAGAAGCATAGAGTGACAGGGGGTGGGATGTATGATCCCTAGTTTTCAAGAATTGCTAGCTAGGTCTAATTTGAGAGAGAGCATGAGTACTACTACATCTACCATGAAAATCAACTTGTAAACTCCTCAAAAAACTTAAAATAGAAGCCCCATGTGGCCCATCTATTGTCCTACTAAGTATATTCCAGGGAAAGTTAGACATAAGACTACAGTGATTCTCAAATAGTCATGTTTTAGAGCAGCATAAGTCATAATAGCTAAATCTTGGAAGCAGGCTGTTTATGAACAGATGAATGGATAGCAAAATTGTGGTCTTTATACACAATGATGTACTACTCTGCTGCATAAAGAATGAACTTGTTCATTCTTTATGCAGAATGTTTGTTCAGTCCTTAACATTCAGTGGCATGAATCAGAGACACAAGCTTAAGTATCACATGACTTCTCTTGTATGAGAAGTTCAATGTATAGTTAATATTAAAAACAAAGTAAGCAACAGGATACAGGTTAATAGATATTTTGAAAATAGGAGGAGATCCGGAGATAGAGGTATGGGAAAGCAAGAGAAGAGGAAGGATAAAAAAATGAAGACATGTTAAGTACTTGTATCTACCCCCAAGACAATTTAAATATTGTGTACTACACACATGTATTAATAAAAAACTTTAAAGGTGCTACACACCTCAGTGGTATTGTAAAGGTCCATATGTTTTAAGGTTATAAAATTAAAAGAAAGTCAATAATTTTAGTCACTTGGTTGCCTTTAAATTTAACTTTTTAACTTTATGAAATGTTTTTATCTTCTATTAATTTATTTGGTACAGGGTCTCACTACTCACCCCAGACTCATAGTGATCCTCCTGCCTCATCCTTCCCAGGGCTGGAATTACAGGCATATGACACCATGTCCAGTTTCAGTGGCTGGCTTGGAACAAGGCCAGCACAGCATGCTGTACCAGGAATCAATCCTGGGTCCTTGTGCTTGCTAGGCATGTGCTTAAACTGCTGAGCTGTCTCCCCAGCCTTGAAATAAAGTGTTTATTTATTTATTTATTTTGTGGTACCAGGGATTGAACTCAAGATCCTGCTCTTGCCAGGCAAGCCCTTATTCTACTGAGCTATCTTCCTGGCCCTACAATTATTTTTAATAGCTAATGGCTTACCAAGAATTTATTCATTATTTGTGAACAATGATGTTCTGATGTAAAATTTAAACAATGCTAAATATAATTTTTGAACTATAATGATAAATACAGATTCATCTACCTGTAGATATTAAATGAATATATATTTTAAATAACAAATTTATAGGAAAATTAAATTTAAATTTTCCACCTATATTATTCATCAAATGGACTTTGGTTTTGTTTTCATCTTTTTTTATTATAAAGGCTGAACTAAATGTGGGTAAGAACAGTCAATTCTTGATTTTAGGTCCTGATATTTGAGGAATTACATAAGGAGATGCACTACTAAATAGACTTGATTATCCTGAATGGGGGATAAGTTAGGAAGAGTTCAATAAGGCATTAATTTACTGCCTAATTGTCCTATTATTCCTGTTAACTGTTCTGTTTACTTCTCTCTACTGGATAAAGATTTCTTGGATGAAACAGACAATGACACTGTAAGAGTTAGCAAAGTTTATAGGTGGAAGTCTGTAATAAAACTGAGCAAGGGGCTTCCTTGGATAGATTTGTAGGTTAGGAAAATTCTCATGACTCTAACTAGTGTTGCAACCTATTGGAAGATATCAATCCATTTTCACTTTTTTGTGACACCTGACAAAATTCAGCACACAGAATCTGTCTTCCTCCTGGGATAAAATGACACTGTTCAGAAGGTAACAAAACATCTCTTTTCTAAAATATCAACTAAAAAGTCACAAACTTGAAACTGAGTCATCTTTAGTTCCTGCAGGCTGTTGTGTCTTACCAAGGAAGAGAAAACTCAAAAAAATGACTCAGATTCTCTTAAATTTGAACTTAATTTTGCTTTGATCATATAGTGCTAAATAAAATATCCTCAATTATATTCTAAAATATGTGACATGTCTTATAAACACCATTAAAAGATTGATATGTAGTTTTATATTTACAGCTACCCCTCAGTGTCTCGGGTTCATCGGACCCCAGATGATGCCAAAATACATGGAAGCTTAGGTCTCTAATATTGGATAGTATTGGCATATATCTCACTGTAAATTATCTCTAGATTGTTTATATCTAATACAATGCAACTGTTGTATAATTAGTAGTATATAGTATTTATTAGAAAATAATAAAAAAATATGTAGAGTAGTTTAGATACAATTTTTCAGTTTTTTTCCTTTCTTTTCCTGCTAAAGTACTGATAATTGAACCTGAAATCTTCATATTGAACCAGATCTCTAATATTTTTAATTGTTTACTTTGAGGCGCAACTTCCCCAAGTCACTGAGCTGCACAAGTTTTGTTCACACTTGCGATTTTCCTCCACAGACTCACAGAATGCTGGGATCACAGTCTTGCACACCTGCGCCCTCTTATCTCCGGGTAGTTTGGAATAGAATCACCCTTCTTCACTTTGTTGTCTGCTTCCCTTTTCTCTGTCTTCACATCTTATTTCAATCTATTTCTGAAAAAGGGAGAAAGTTGCAAAAGGCTCAGAAAGAAAATGTGAGCGGGGAATTTTAACTCGGCGGAAGCCACGTGTGCTGGAATCGGTGGCTTTTCCTTGCCGTTTTCGGTGATGCTTGCACTCCGCACGTCTTACAAATATCGCTGGGTTCACTAAGCACACAAGCTCAAATTAGTATGACAGTACAGAGGAGCATCTGCTAAGGGCAGTATTAGCCTTTACTGTAAGCAGTTGTATGCTTTTCAAAAATGGTCCTGATACCATAAGTATTAGGTGATACCTCTACATTTAAAAAAAACTGATTACCTACATTGTAGAAATCTTGTTTCTTTCCAGGTATGTGTGCAGCTCTTTTTTAAAAAATTAAGACAGAGAAGCTCCAAATATTGAGAGTTTCTCCCTTGACATTTCTTCAATTCTGAGCAAAAAGCCATGATGAAAAAATTTCCACAATACTCTACATCCACACAATACATCCCTCCAATCACATTGTAAAAATGCATCTCTTTTCAGAATCGCTGATACTTAGTCTAGAAATGTGCTTTTTCCTTGTTCACTCAGGCAATGAACAGCATATTTCCATAGTAAGTATAAATACATGCAGCGTATGACATGTAGACATTTCTTTATCTTCCAAAACTAGGCTACCTGATAACGCATTCCTTCAGGGAACCACACGTTTCTCGAAAAAAAGATTTTTGCCTGAATTTAGTATATGTGTTAATGTTGAATTTTTCATGCTTGATCTTCAACTGTTTTTGGTTTAGTTGGCTGGTTTGCATATGAATGATTCCATATATCTTTTTCACTTAGTTCATTATGCAGAATCTAAGCTATTCTTACCTTATGGGCTTCTCTGAAAGCCTTTGCTAGCTTATGCATTGCTCTTAGTAAGAAAATACCTCAAGATGATTGGCATTAAGCAACAGGAATGTTTCTATTAAGCCTATAGTCCTAATAATGATCAATGTCCACATTTCAAAAATATTTTGCCATAAAATATTTCATGCATATAGAAAGTACAAAGAATACCACTATATGTACTAATACATTTTAATGTAGACAGCATCTGGTTTTACTTCACTCAAATGTAGAAATGGTGCATTTTAGCAATTTAGCTACTCCTCTGTGAAGACTCCTTAGGTGTGCTGGAATTCCATGCCGTACACTGGCAGGCGTGTCCCACCAGCTTTGTTTTGTGCCAATTTTCATGTCTATATCCATAAAGAATAAGGGATTTTATATATTTTCCTCATAAATTATATTTTAGTGTATTTTTCTCATTTTTCCTGACAGCTCTATTGAGATAATGTATATATAATGTCAATACTTTTAAATGTTTATTGAGGTAGGCACTATATAAAGAACACTGTAATGATCACAACTAATTTTAGAATATTTTAATCATTTCCAAAAGAAAGTTCATATCAAGCAACAATAACTCTCTATTCTTATCTTCCTACAATTTCTGAAAAATCACCAATTTATTTTATTCTTTAATGATGCGTATATTGAGGGCACTTCATGTAATTTAATCATGCAACATGTGGCTGGTTTTAGTTTCTTTCAGTTACTCTTGGAGTTACTGTACACTTATGTTCAGATAATGCATTGTATGTTGAAAACCATAAGCTGAAAGTGTATTTGGTGTGCCTAACCTCTAGAATAGCATAGTTTAGAAATAAAGTCTACCATAAGTAGCCTAGAAATGACAGACAATAGAGTAATGCCATGGGACGAGCAAGTGTCCCCCACAGAGTCCCACATCCTAATCACTACAACTGAATGCTTTCCTTACATCCTACGGGAGCTTTAGCAGATGTGATTAGCTTGGGGATCTCAAGAAAGAGTGCTTGGCTTACCCAGGTGGGTGTGATCTTACAGTCACAGAGTACACAGGGAGCTGGGGCCTGCTGTCTCTGCTCAGCATCCTGAGAGTGCCAACAATTTGAAAAGCTAAATAAAGAGCCATGTTAAGAAACAGGGAGATAGACCCTGTGCAGATGGGAGGGGCACCTGGGAAAGGAGGGGGAGGGGAGAGTGCGCCATGAGGAGGAACAGTGCAGGAGATGCCACACACACATACTGAGTGCACCTCCAAGCTGAGTGCACCTCCTGTGCATTGCAGGCATATGCTAATGAAAACAAAAGTGCCACAAGCCATAGGAGTAGCACAGCTCAAACGAAATTCTAAATTCAAAATATAGTTTCTGAGATATTATTGCCATTAGATTTTTACTCTAATTTTGTTGCCTCAATATGTCCCTTCTGACTTTCTACGTCTCAAGGTGACATTTCATTATGTAGTGTTTAACTGTGTCATGTGGTGATACTATTTTATTTTTATTTATTCATAGGTGTCATTCACTTTTACATTCAAGGTTTGCTTGTAGCAAATATGTTTACATTGCTAAAGGCCAGATATGACTTGACAATGAATTTCGCGTATCAAGTGCTCAACTGAAAGGTGGTGCTCTGGTACACACTTAGAGACAGTTTTGGAAATTGTATGCCAATGAACACAATCACAGGATACTAAAAGAGAAAGTTGTAAATGTTTATATTATATTCAGTTAGCTTAATTTTGTTCCATCTTATTTGAATTGAACTATGCTAGGCCAAAATGCCAATAAAATGTGACTTTCTCTATTAAAAAATTAAAATAAATAAATAGACATTTCACACAGTTTAAAAGTGAGTCAACAGTCTTTTCATATACTGAAGGTCGTTTGTGCCCAGAGAGTGGAAGGAACTTACATCGTGCACTGAGAGGAATCTGGTGCAGTGGGCTGCTGGAATCTTGAGGCTAGGTGAGATCATTTTACCTGCTGTGACCCCTGGGGGAGGTGCTCGTTCCTACTTCTGTCTGTCACAGAGGGGTAGGAGTGAGGTAGGAATGATGACATAGCCTGCGAGGTCCTTACCATCTCTATTCTAACACCTCACTGCTAAAGGTAGAAATAAATTCCTTAAACAGGTTGTTATCCTGTTATTACCTATGTTTTGTTATTTTATTTTTTACTTTTCTCTTTTTTTAGGTTTATTTATTTATTTTATTGAGAAACAAATAGATGAAACAGTTTCAAAACTGATTAATAAGACAGTTTCAATAATTAATACATTGTACATTCTTACATTCTTAGTTGTTATCTGTAGTACAAGATGCAGACAGGATATCCTGTCCAAACACTATTAGTACAAATCTTTCTTTTCATTGAATTAAACGAAAGTAGCTATCTATCTATTCTGCATATACAGATACAAAATAGTCCTTCCTTTGTATCCCTTTTTTTTGTTTAGCCCTGTCAGAGATGAGTATTCCATTGGCATCTAAATACTATAGGTGTGTGAATTCAGCAAAATAATCCAACACAGTCCAACAGTCCACAATAGTAATAGGTTATCCACAAAAGTTGTTGACTTGAGCCTTTCACAGCTCAGCATATTAATATGGCTTTA
>NDGN011481360.1:0-14180 GCA_002564285.1 Tympanoctomys barrerae
AAGTAACTTTGGTGACATCACACATCCAGCTACATTTGTTTTTGTTGTTGTTTTGTGGTACCGATGATTGAACTCAGGACCTTGTGCCTGCCAGGCAAGTGCTTATTCTACTGAACTATCTCTCCTGCCTGCTACATTTGGCTTGTTGTAAAAGTAAGCAAGGAAAGTATTAGTTCACTTTAGGAAAGAAGGTTTTTGTTGTTGTTGGTTTTTTTTGCGGTACTGGGGATTGAACTCAGGACTCAGCATTTGTCAGGCAAGCACATATTCTACTGCGCTATCTCCCCAGCCCTAAGAAAGAAGTATCTTGAGGATAAAATGATGTTTCTTTCTCTGATACCTATCTGTGTTTACAAGTTGAGACCATGAATTCTTGATCTACTTGGTGCTCTTAGCACTTGGAATGTAGGTGTGTCTCAGTTATTTTTCTCTTATTGCTGGGACAAAATATCCAACTCTCAAAATTAAGGAAGGCAAGGTTTATTTGGCTCACGATTAGTGGAGGTTTCAGTGCATGCTCAGCTGGCTCTGAGGCAGAGTGGCACGTGGCAGAGGGCAGCAGCTCATGGTGGTGGAAAACAGCAAAGAGCAAAGATTACCCACCCCAGGCCAGGTGTAGCACTCACTCAAATCCCAGCACTGGATCGTGAATTAATCACGCACTCTAGAAGCAGCCCCAGTGACTGCGTGAGGCTTTAGGAGAACAACAAGGCACAAGCCCTAACAAGGTGCTTTAGGAACTTAGTACTTGATTCAGATGTTTCAGAATGTCTTTTCTCTTTGTGGCATTCTATCTATATGTAAAATTATGGGCACACTTAGAAATTGGGAATAAAAATGGGTTTTCTCTATATTATTCTTTTACTGCCAAATGTCTTGCTCCACATAGAGCCTATTTTAGCTGGATTAGGAGCATGAGTTAAAATCAGCTTTTGTACAAAGTAGAGGGACACCATGGCCATTCTACCAAGAAAAAAACACTGTGGGCAGAAGCCTCCCAAATATGCCAGGAAATTAGAGCCATATGTCATCATTCAGGGAAAGAAATGTACTTTTTTCCTGGAAAGAGCCAAACAAGTGTTTTAGCTGAGCTTTATTATTAGTCATATAAAATTGGATTTTATGCTCATAGGACTCTTCAGAGTACAAAGAAACAGTAACATATTCCCAACCAACCTGTGCTGTACCTATTTGCCTTTCAGGGGGAAAATGATCCCATCTGATCTCGAAAGAAGAATCCTTGAAGTCAAACAGAAAGTAAGTTTTTGTAGTCATCTTATCTAGCCCATAAGGAACTAAGCATCTGTATTTCCATTTCTAATCAAAGAACTCACTTAGGTTTTATTTTGAAAAAGAACCTATATTATTCAGCTTTCTCATTACTGGAACAAAACAGCTAATACCCACACTTTAAAGGAGGAGAGGTTTATTTGGCGCATGGTTGTGAAGGGTGCAGTTCGTCACGTGGGATGGCAGAAGAACCTGGCAGAGGAAAACAGCTCACCCATGGCAGCAAGGGGGCAGAGAGAGGAAGGGGGAGTTAGGGACAAGAAAACACCCTTCTATGTTACAACCCAGGGTCTGCTTTCTTCTAACCAGGACCCACAGCTCAACAGCACATTCAACCATGAGCTCCTCAATGGATTAGTGCCCTCAGGGGTACAGTGGCCCGTGGTCCACTCATCTTCCAAAGTCCCAGACTTTGAGGGGACATTTTAGGCCTACACCAAAGCAGAATCCAAACTTCACAGATAACTTGAGGATAACAACACACAATATAACAACCATTGTTGAATTCCTATTATATTGTTTAGTGAAATTCTGTATCATTTGTAATTGGTTTTACTATTTCTTTATTCTCTTTGAACAATAAAAAACTTTAACAGTGAACTTCAAATCTCCCAGCTTTAAAAAATAGCCTCTGTATCCAATAATTATTTGCTTCTTTCTGCTATGTACAGCTTCTAAAGAAAACATTTAAGAATTATACAGGTCTTAGGAAAGATTAACTTGCTGTATACATGACTTATGCAGAGATATTGTAACAGTTTCTGATGCATTTGTCTTCGAATACGCTGTGTGCACACTAAAGAAACACATTTGAAGATCATTTCACAGGTGGAAAATATCAGAATATTCATTCAGCATGTGAGTTACAATTGTACAGTTATTTAAAAGAACCAGTTTTTTCTGCCTGAACACATGCTGAGATGATTGATTCTCCATAGATCTAATTTTGTAGGCAGCAATTTAGAGCTCTTTTTTAGAAGCAGTAAGTTCTGAAGACTTGCCGAAGATTGCCACAAAGCTCAGGAAAATCATTTCCACCTCTGACTGGTTTGCAAGTCAGAAAGTTTGACTTTAAAAATTCTGTTTAATTTTTAGTGAATATGATCTTTTGTTCCAGTTTTAGAAATATACATATGCATTTTGTTACTGTAAACTTAGGTGTAATTATTTTTCCCCCCACAACATAAGCCATAAGAATAAGCCTTGACTGCCACCTAAAGACCAACTCCTAAACATCATGTTCTGTACACCAGCAGGATACCATCATTATGGAGTGAGTGACTAGACTAATCCTATTTATGGCATTTTTCTGCCTATTTTCAAATGTATCAATCTTCACTTAGCCATAGCCAGACAGACTGAGGACTACTCAGATGGAACAAAGTCCTGCCTTATCAATTAGCTCCATGGAAACTCTCCTCTAAGAAATTTTTTGTCCTTCCTCTAGCTGCTCACAATAGAGAATGTACAAGCTCAGAGCCTTTGTTGTGAAAGAGGAAGACTAGAAATGAGCAAAAAGATTAACAAGGCCAGAAAGGCTACCAGGAATGTATAAATAAATGGCTTGTGGACATCACTGACAGCCTTTGGCTCAGAATATTCTTTCCTGAGAACTGAAAGAATGTCTGCTATCATAAGGCAGCTGTTGAGTTTACCAGAATGACCTGGAGAATGCAGATTTGGGGTGTGGATATTGAACCATGCAAGATTTCAGATATAAAGATATGTATATGGCAGGGAAAAGATTTCCATTGCTTCTAATCAGTTTATTAAAAGAAGCCTTGAACCTCTGTTTGCCTTATGTGGGGTTTTCTCATTTGTGTAGGGATTTGTTCCTTTCCTTGTGAGTGCCACAGCTGGAACCACTGTGTATGGAGCATTCGATCCTCTGTTAGCTGTGGCTGACATCTGCAAAAAGTACAAGATCTGGATGCACGTGGATGTAAGTACCCCTTAAGGAATTCACAGCTCACAGGGTGAAAGTATTTGTGGGAAGTAGCCTGAGGCTGATTGTGTCTTACGGTTTCCAGTAGGAAAGTATTCTTACTTCTATGACCAGTACTAGAGCCAAATGATTGGTGTTTAATGCATAGAGCCCTTGGGGGAGTATAATCTACATACAGTAGCACATATGCCAATCTGTATTTCTAATAGTAGGAGGACCACAGTTGAGCCCCTCTGGACAAGTTAACAACTTAGCAAGATCCTATCTCAAAATTAAAATTTAAAAAAGGCTGGGGACATAGCTCCATGCAAAAGATCTGGGTTCAGTCCTCAGTGCCACCAAAGAAAGGGAATAGGTGAAGGGATTTGCATTTATTTAGGAATCCCAGTGGGTGAAAACTCAGGCTCAAGCTAGGTATTCATGTAATTAGAGGGGAAAGCTGGGTTAACAATTTACTAGGAAATACTGACTACTAAATTTCAATTTTTTTTGGCTTGATCAACTAAGAAGCTAAATTATATTTGAGATGCTTTGACTGAAGGCTTAATTATATTAAAAGTTAACAGAAGTGTGCCATTTTCAAATGAGAAAGCTGACACTTCTTGAAGGGATGAAGTGAAGAGATTTAAGTTAAGATCAGCATATTACTCAAAGCATGGTCTGGAGATCAGCTGCCGTCTCTTAATCATTTGCTCATGACCTAAGATGAGGTAAAGAGCTTATGCCACCACCACCGATCATAAACCATCACAGCTAAGCACACCATTTGGATTGGCTGATTTATTTTCACGGCAAGATTTTCTCAGTGAAGGAAGCCATCGTTGATACATATTCTAGCACAAGATCTCTGTGCTCTATGAGCCAGCACTTTGAGCAGTGCTGTGTTGGGCCATTTTGAATTGCAACCTAAAAACTATTTAATGGGTTCCTCAGCTACTCTACATACAGAATGACCATACAGTTTTTTCATTCTGAGAACCTGGACTTCACTAGAACTGACAGTGGTGGTGATGAGGTACAAAGAGGGTCTTTGTCTAACTCATGTGGACTGAGGAAGTGTGCCCCTGTTTGGCTCCTTATACCTATGTCAATAGGAGAACAGAATTTGGAATCTTAGAATGATCCTCCAACTTGAACTTTATGGTCTGGCACCAGAGGAAGGTGTCCAACCCCTATTAGTTGCCTAAGGTCAGGAAGATCAGTTTTACCCTGAGACTTAGTACTCTGGAAGACACCAAAATATGGTTACGAAAACCTGCTCCTTTTTCCTTTGTTTGATCTTTTTCAGGCAGCTTGGGGTGGGGGATTATTGATGTCCCGGAAACACAAGTGGAAGCTGAGTGGTGTGGAGAGGTACACGCATTTTTCTTGTTAACAATGTAAGATGTTGCAAGACCAATGTGAAAGGCAAATGCTGCTCCATTTCCAGGAATGGCAGGTAGGGTACTCTGCCCTGTGCTTTGTGTGTAGCCTTGTGTGATGTTGCACTCAGGTACAGAATATATAAACCACCAAAAAAAATCTAATCCCCATCAAGTGAGCTGGGCAGAATGTCTCTCCAAAACAGAATTTTCTATGTGGGGGTCTATTCTTGGGGTCCCTGCACTAGCCATCAAAAGTGTTTAGAACTCACAGGCAGTCCACATTTTTCTAGGCAGAAGATCTATAACTTTCATGTTTCTTAAAATAATATTGTCCATTCCTTTGACAATATCAACACATTATTTTTCATAGCAAATAAGCATCTCATAATTCATCAAGGTTGAAAGTTGAAGTTGGGATTTAATATAGCCAGTTCACTTAAAGTCAGACACACAATAACACCATCCTATGGTTTCTTTCCCATAATATGCTTTTTACTGACAGAGCTCTGACTGATGCTGAAAAAATAGTTTTAAGACATAGACCTTTAAGAAAAAGCTGCAAAAAATAGAGAAAGTAATATTTGATTAGTGTAAACTGTGTTCAGGTCCAAGGGGAGAAATGCAAAATGTGAAACACGGCCTCAGGCACTTCCGGCCAAGAGGCAGAGTGAGGCCAGAGTTCCCAACCCAACGTGGCACATCAGCCAGGTCAGCCACGCCAGGGAGCTCTGGCACTCCAGGCCACCGAGACAGCCTGAATTCATCAAAGGCTGCCAGATGCCCACCATGCCTTGCCAAGTGGCCAGATGCTGCTCAGGAAAAGCTTTACACTGGCTTTGCCTGAAGACCTCTTGGCACACAATTCCTGTTCCAGAACAAGGATTCGGGCTGTTATTCTCTGGAGCATCTGTTACCACTGACTGTGCAGGGTGCCCAAGCCAGAGGCATGTGTGGAGTCTGCTCTGTGACACCCATACTGGCCCATGTGCAGAAAACCCATGAGTGTAGAAGGAAGGGATGGAGCTAAGAAAACTATGCTGAATTAGTGGAAAGAAGGCTTGGAAGGATCAGGACAGGACAGCTACACCCTACATCAAAGGGTGACTGTCCTTGACTTTGCTGGCCAGGGAAGGGTATGGCCAGGGAAGGGGATAGCTGGTTAAGCCCCTGGAGATGTCCATGCCCTGATTGCAGATCCCATATAGGTGTGGAGGCCCTGGGGACCAGTAGGTCTCCATCCCAGAGTCAGTCAGTTCTAGGTCTCTGCTTCTGATCCTTTGGGCTTCTGCTAAGCCTGATCCACTTCTGTCATGGAGACCTAAATGAAACCAGAGGTTTAAGCAAGAGGCAATGATTGAAACAAGGAGAAATAATGGAGAGAGGAGGGAGAGGAAGGCAGAGAGGAAAGAAAGAAAGGAGAGAGGGAGAGAAGCAGAGAGATGGAGAGACAGAGACACAGAGAGAAACAGAGAAGCAACTTGGGAGTTGCCTGCTCTAATGATCAGAACATGAATTAAATTCATGGATTAGGGCTTTTGGGCATAGCTCAGTGACAGAGCTCATGCCTAGCATTTTTGAGGCCCTAGGTTTAATCCCTACAACCACACATACACACACACACACACACACACACACACACACACACACACTTAAATGTCTGGGCTTTTGAAAGGCACATTCTCTCCTATGAGTTTCTTTCTGATTGGTGCACCTGTTGTCTTACCTTTAATGCCACCTGTGGCTACAAGTGCCACAGAGTCTGCTTCACTTGAGAGCTCACTAAATTACCCAGCTGGAAGCGCAGAAAAATAAAACCCCAATGTGCTTTTGTACTACAGACTACTTTGATAGCAAAGCTCAGCACATTCATCATGGAATACACAATCCTCTGTGTTTTTCCTAGTATAATTCTTGAGAGCATATTATATTCAAATCTACAAAATAGTGAAATATGAAGCCCTAAAAATGAGAGGATGGCTAACATTTTGATCAGCACAGAGCCTCCTTAGCTACCCAGCCACCTGAGACTGTACTTCACCAGCTTCTTAGTGCAAAGGGCTTTCTTTGGTGTATACAGTTATGGGCCTAGTGGGCCCTGCTACAGCATAACCTGCTTGGGCTTACATTTAGGAAGGACATGTGTCCTTCTTGAGGGAATTACTCTCTCCTAAACATCACAAACCAAAGATTAGGACCTACTTTAAAAGTGAAAGAAATCCAGGCTCAATCCTTGTCTCTAAATTCAAAGGTTCCTAGAGAGTTACAGTGGACTCCCTAATGCCCTCCTCACAATAAAATGTCCAAGCACCTGGAACCCTGCCTGAGATCTCCATTGAGATCCAGCCAGATTCTCAGAAGGTGACTCTCTTCTTTACTGCTAGCACTTTCAGAATTCTAGAGCTGGCGTCTCTGACAGGGTGTGCCCAGATCCCTGGTAGTCCAAAGAGAATCTCCACATTGCAAGCAAACTCTTCTTTAGTGCCCCTCTAGGCTGCTGCTTACCTATAATGGTCTTTTGCTGTGTTACACTCTCCAGGCTTTCAGGCTTGAGGTCCTGGTGAACTGGATGAAAAGCACAGAGGAAGAAATAGTTTGTCCTAAACAGCAGCTTTACAGGGAGCTTTCACCACACATCTGCGGTAGAGTCAAACTAGTGTCATCACATGAGAACATTGAGGCTGCAAAGCAGAGACACTGAAGTCTGAAAGAATACAGGGTCCTTGGAGAAATTTGAGAGGAGTTGGCAGAAGGTTGAAGTGGTTTGTGGCAATGACTAGGAAGCTGGCAGAAAGTAGGGAGGTTGGAATTGGACCTACCACAACACCAAGTAAGAATCATGGGGAATACTACCCATGTACCAAAGAGTCTGAGCTCAGGATCAAGGCCACATGAGCCATGGTTATGGGTAGAATATTATATTCCTTATGTGGAGACAAAAAGATGAAGGATTTCAGCTATAAACCATCACTAGGTTTGGGAGAGGAGTTATATTTCAGAAAGATGGTATTGGATAGGATCCAGGGACCAGCTAGAGGCTCCAAGGTCACACCTCTCTGTCCAGGTGCAGGAAGAAGTGAGAGCAGCTAAGATTGTGTCAGAGGGACAGGGAGGGAGGTGAGTAGCTGTCCCAGACTATGGAGAAATAGGGCAGTGAGAGGTGACATCAGGAGAGAAAGATACCAACAGGCACTGGGGAGCTGGATGCACTGGGAAGGTAGTCCCAGGAGCACAGACTGTAGAAGGGAAGAACTAGGCCTGGAAGGATGCACAGGGGCAAGTGAATGAGTTCACCGGGGTCTCCTTTGATGTGCAAATAAGGTACAGAAATGTCTTCCAATGGCCTTCGTAGAAGACGTAGTTCATTCTACTTACAAAAAGGCACAGAAGCTGCAAAACTGAATTCCACAGCACAACATTTGGAAATGAACCTGGGGCTGTTTTTCATAAATTGGTAGCATTTCTCAAACTAAGGCCAGTCATCAAGTCATTCTGCCAGCATGCTGACATCTTGATGAGACATCCTCATGCCTCTGAGACAAAAGCAAGACAGAAAATTCAGAGACAGGTGGTTGTAGCCCTTTGAAGCTTTGATCAAAAAAGATAAACATAAAAAGACAGAACACGTGCATGGAAATAAACACCCACAATCTCAGGGATGGGAGCCAGCTGTTTTATTGTCCTACTTCACATTCTTATTGACAAAGCTGAGTTATCAAGACCAGACATGGAGCAATCAAGTATTACAAAATGTATAGAATTATGGTGTCCACAAGCCCAGAGCCATGAAGCTTGTGTCAGGGATACAATCAGTAGCAAGAGCCACCTTAGTTCGTGTGCCCTGTGTGTTAGGCATAGTTGAACTGTTTATTATTTCTTTTTTATGGGTGAAGACATCAGTCACAGAGAACTTAAATAACTTGCTCAAGGTCACTCAGCTAGGAAATGATGGAATATGCATATAGATCCATATTGTCTGGCTTCTGAACTCCTTGTAACCACTATTACTTACTGCTCCAGAGCACAGGTTTCTTGATTCTGGAGTAGTTTCATAGAGCTACTTTCTTAGAAAAAGTTTCAGTAAAACAGTTACATGATTTAATCCTCTCTCTATGGGCAGTAATCCTATGACTTCCCAGCTCCAGTCCTCCATGTATTTCCCAAATTCCACCCTTCTGTGTGTCCAATTCCCAGTGTCAGAATCAAAGAAAGATGAGCTGGACTGTGATAAGATTGACTCAGATAAGATTCCTGGGCCAGTAAGTGTCCGACAGGCTGGTTGACCCCTGCCATGCATCAAATGGATGAATGGGTTCCTTTCCAGCTTCTCATTTCTTCTGGAAGAGCTGTACAGAGACTCGCCTTGCTAATGAGTGTGGGGTTCAGGGTGAAAACAGATGCTTTTCCTGGGAATCAGAGGAAGAGGGGGATTGAATGAGCCCAGTGAGAGTGAGGGAAAGAAATAGAAGGAAGTTGAATGAGGCTGCAGAGATGGAAATTCAAACTCCACAGTTTTAGCCAGGCATGCTGACACAAGCCTGAAATCTGTGGGAAGTTGAGGCAGAAGGGTTGCAAGTTTGAATCTACTCTGAGCAATTTAGTGAGATTCTGTTTCAAAATAAATAAAAATTAAAAAGGATTTAGGTTTTAGCTCAGTGTGAGGGGCCTGAGTTCAATCCCCAGTGCTGCAACAAAGGGACAGGGAGGGAGAGGAAGAGAGAGGATCAGACTTATCAGATAGCGTGGATCCTCAAGCTCTGCACCACTGTTGTGTGAGTCACGGTTACTGATGGGCACACACCGTGTTTCTCTGTTCTATGAGGACATGAACAACCAGACAGCTCTGCAGAAGCAACCACACCATGGCTAACTCTTGATCTTCAAAGATAGGTCTAGTTCAGGGAATAGGTGGAAACGGAGGCTAGTTAGGAGCCTCTCGGGAGAAACATATCCATTCCACCCGTGGAATAAGGAGAAACAGAGTTGAGGAAAGAGGAAAACAGTGCTGAGGAATGGATATTCCCTCTGAGCTCCAGGCCACTGCGATGGCATCAGAAGAGGGTCGGTGGGAGTGCGTGATGCGCTCTCTCACCTGCCCGGTGCTCTGCCCACCGCTGGCCAAAGTCAGGGACTGGAACTCAGTAATCCCAGACACTGGAGAGGGGACTGTGGCTACAAGGGTGGCAGAATGATGCTTCTTGTGAAACTTGGGGGAAGAGACCCAGCCAGGGAATGCACACCTGAGTCTGGATCTCTACACGAGGAAAAGTCGCACATTTGAGAGCCTGCCTTGTGCTTGGGAAGAGTGGTGCCCCAGAGTGTGACAAACGGTGCCATCACACCAAAGCCTTATAGTATTCCTGCGTAGGACCTTAGCAGTCTGAGCCCAATGTGGAGTGCCGACCTCTCACATGATGTGCTTATTTTAGGGCCAACTCTGTGACGTGGAATCCACACAAGATGATGGGTGTCCCATTGCAGTGCTCAGCTCTTCTAGTCAGAGAGGAGGTACGTCCTTCCCAACTCTGTGCCTGGGGCCAAGTTCGCTGTCTGTGCGTGACCTTCTCTCTAAATGCTAAGGTCGCGGGCCTTCCCTCTGCAGTTGCTCACGTTTCCCAAAGAGGGCTCTTCTGCGCTCCTGCCAGAGGGAGGGTGGAGGTCCGGTGCCTGCAGGGCACCAGAACGCTGGAGATCTCCACTTTCACATCAAAAGTTTGAGCTTTATCATCTCCATGTTTCCTTCTGTTCTACTCAGTGTCCCCTAATCAGGGACCCTCTGCGATCCTCTTAAAAATACTAAATTTCCAGTTTTCTACTGGAATATGACAAGAGACAGATTTTACCATGAGAAAAATATAGTTTTTACCTTAAGAGAAAACATGCCTGACACAGGATAAAGATTAGTGTTGGCATTCAGATGTGTAGATGTGCATATGAGTCTATGTATTATATATCTCACAATTCTATTGCTTTTAATATTTAATACCACATTTAGAATATAAAGCATCCACATGTGTGCTAACCAGCAAAGAGAAAAACAAGTAATGACCACCTTCATTCCAAGTGTTTTTGTGCATGAAGCCTAAGGTCATTCTCTGCAGATGCTCAGTGTTAGCCAGGGGCTCTCTGGACACGATGCAGTCTGAGTCACGGCTCCACACTGCTCTGCTTATTTTGTTGATAAAACCCAAAATAAGGAGCTTTAGTTTAACCTGATTGTTAGAATTAATGAAACAGCTGGACTCAAATGGGTTGTTAAAACACTTACCTTTACGTGCTGCCTAAAAAATATTTCATTTTTTCCTAATTATAAAGTTAGACATAATTATCTTAGAAAATTTGGTAGTATAGACCATAATAAATAAATCTAAAGTCACCCAAAATTCTGTCTTTTAGAGATTAAACATTATTTCTGTTTTAAAATATTTTCTCACATACTTTTTCGAAAAATACATTTATATTTAAGCATGTTTTACCTATTTAAAAATTTATCATTTATGTCAGTGGTAGTGTGCCTATGGCATGCATGTCATTTGTTTTTTCTTTTTGGAAAAAAATGTTGATTTGTGAGTTGTGTTTCTAAACTAAAACATCAGTATTCAGATTTAATCACAGCACTGGCACTTTGTGACAAATAAGTGGCATTTTGACCTCAGAGGGCCAGGGGAACAACAGTACAAAGTTCTGTAACCCTAAAATAAAATAGAAGCACCTGGTGTAATTGCCACTTCCATGGCCTTTGAGTGAACATTCTTTTTCAAGTTCAGTACCTTTCCGCTGCTCTATTACAAGAACATTGCACTTAGCTTTTCTCAAAGATACCTTGATGGATCCTAAAGAATGTTAAGCCTAAACTATAAGATAGAGTCCATTCTGCTCTTCCCCTTTGGAGTGCTCTGTCTTTCAAAATCTTGCTAAGCTTTTGTTTGCACTGCACCGTGCTTTAGTTTGGGTAATGTCTTAAAAGTGCTCTTGCTTTAACTTCAGTTAGCAAATCAACTCAGAGATCACGTTTTAGTCTTTTCTTCTCTCCTCATGAGTCACAAGAGGAACAGAAACTAAATGCCAAAGCTTTTATAAAACTACAATTACACAGTAGATAACAAAAGAGTCAAAGGCTTCCAGTAGTTCGTGACAAATTGGAACGTGGGGAGGCTTGGTGAGCAGACTGGGGATGCTATGTCAGTCAAAAAGTATGATTCATTCCCATTCTTTGGAACAGGTCAATCCCTTTGCCACCCATTTCCATAGTGAGGTTACAGTGCCCTGTCAAATTCTTGGTCACTGACAAGGAGACTTTCCTTTGCAGCTTCCATAAGTAACTGAGTATGAAAGTACAGTGCAAGAGCCTAACTGCTGAGGGAAGAACTTAAAATTGGAAAGGCTTCCTTAAATTTCTCTTAGATAATAGGAAGCAGGGTGATAGATCTTTTCCCAGTAGAAAGAGGACCAAAAGATGGAAGGAGTGGAGAGAAGAAAAGGGAGCATGAAGAAGGATTGGGATGTACTAGGGACAGGCACCAGCTCCCCACGATGGATGTCATCACTCTGTACTGCAAACATGGACTAATAAAACCAAAACTGCAGTGCCTTTGATTTTTTTTCATCTCAGCATATAAAAATGACAGCAGTTAGCTATTTGGAAAGCTATGTTTTTCAGAGATGGCTTCAACTCTAATATCTGTATGATGAAGTTTTTGTACTAGACATGGGTGGAAACACCAGATGAGCCATACTGGTAGTGCTTTTTAAAACTAGAGAGCTTCTGAAATATTATCAACAAAATCACAGCATTGGCATGTTCTCCTAAGTCATAATATACTCCATGATTTTTATTTATTCTTATTTCTTTTATTTATTTATTTTTTTGTGGAACCAGGTATTGAACTCAGGCCCTTGCACTTGTCAGGGAAGCGTTTTATTCCACTGAGCCATCTCCCTGGCCCCTATTTTTATTTCTATAAATGCCTTTTCTTAAAAGGAAGCATAAAAGTACAAGTACTTCCTGTTAGCCTCTGGTAACTTTCAATTCTGAGCCAGCCAGCCACAGGGTTAATCCACTGTAGCAACCTGGACAGTATGTCTAGACACTGGCCCCATCTTTTCTTCAAATTTGATTCTTATTGATTTCTTTTTCTAAAATATACACTGTCTCTCTCTTTTTCTCCTTTATAACTCAACACAGTGAAAAGCTAATGGACAGCCCATAGAGCTTCCTACCATTTCCCTTTTCTCTTTTAGGGATTAATGCAAAGCTGCAACCAGATGCACGCCTCCTACCTCTTCCAGCAAGACAAGCACTACGACCTGTCCTATGACACTGGCGACAAGGCCCTGCAGTGTGGACGCCACGTGGATGTTTTTAAATTATGGCTCATGTGGAGGGCAAAGGTGAGTGTGTGCCAACTGAAAGGAAGCTACTAAAATAAAAAAATAAATAAAAGGAAGCTACTATCTGATGATGTTAAAATAACTTAGTGCTAAGTTGAAAATGACTCAAGTTCAATTTCTTGAATCTTGTGTCTACAGACTTGTATTCTACTTAAGCATATAATCAAACCTTTTGTAAGCCTAGTGACTTCTAATGCCCACATCTAGAAAATAAATCCATTTTGCTATATATGGTAGATTACCTAGATTTTGAAGAGGTATCTTATTGTCATTATTGTTGTTTGGTTTATTTCATCCTGAAAGGTATGTGTAAAGAACAGAAAAATGCAAAAATGATAATTTATTATTGATGTTTTAAAAGATAACTTTTAATGAGAGAGATATTTTTAAAACTTCAGAAATAGAGCCGGGGAGATAGCTCAACAAGAATAAGTGCTTGCCTGGCAAACGCAAGGACCTGAGTTCAGTACCTGGTTCCGCAAAAAAAGAAAAAAAAAAAAAAAGAAAAAGAAAAACTTCAGAAATACCCAACTACCGCCTTTTGTATGAGTTCTATTGATCCCAGAATTTACCTGTAGGTGGTCTCACCTTTGCTCAGAAAGTAAACTCTGTAGTGGTACACAGCACCAGCTGGGTCTCACCCCAGTCTTCCAATAGGATATATTTATCTTATATGTAAACAGGCAGCAAAAGTAAATGATTTAATTTTTAATTTTGACTGGATTCCCACCTTACAGGCCTAGTGCCTTCACTTGTCTCCAGGCGGTGGCCAGAGCCACCAGTATGTGCTATAGAAACCCAGGGCAAAAGTGGTGCTCCAGGGAAACCTGCCAAGGAAACTGATGCAGGGAGAGACGCACAGGAGACTGGTTCACTCTTGGGTGTGTGCATGCAGTGGAAACCACACGTTTAGCTATATGCTTAGGCAGGAGCCTGCACAAAGAGAAAACAGGGTTCAATCAGTAGAAAGCAGTGGGGAACTTGGTCAGTACGAGTGCAGCACATCAGGGTGAGATCAGGGAGGGGCTTCTTCCTGGATTCTGTGTAGAGGTAGTACCATGCACACACTAGGAAGTTCTACATACTGTGTGTATGTGTGTGCGCGTGCACACACGTGTGCACATGCATAATTTCTCCAAGAAAACAAAATTTCATTAGGTTTAGATAAGGTAGAGTGACTACAAGAAAAAAAG
>NDGN011481365.1:0-26377 GCA_002564285.1 Tympanoctomys barrerae
CTGCACACGCGGCACACTGAACCCCAGAACCCTTCACTGCCCAGCTCCCAGAGCAGGAACCCAAGCCGAGTGACGGGAAGAGAGCCCGGTGTCAAAGATGTTCACATTGCTGTGCTGATCACAAGCAGTGTGGAAACGAAAGTTTTTGAACAACAAACCATCAGAGAGTGTGTAACACGCTTGTGAAAATATTCAAGGCATAATTAGATAAATAACAGATCCAGCGTCTATTTTTACTTTGCGTTGATGAGAAGCTTCGCAGGAGAGACTGCTGGTAGTTAATTCTCCTTAACAACAATCTGTGTAATCACAAACCCCAATTAGCCCTGCCTCCTCCACGCCGCACAAACTATTTCCTTAGCGCCTCACATCACTACTTTGTAATTAGCTTTCATCTGCACGAGCTTTGACTAAAAAAATATAAAAGAGTGTAAGTGATTGTACTGCCACTCAGTATTCTGCGAAATAATCGCTAGCGATTTCAATCAGATTAATTTTATCACCCGTATTAAGGAAAATTACCTCCCTCTTCACTCTCTACAGCTGAGGGCTATTTCATTTCCTGAGATGTTCATAAAAGCATAATATAAAGCAATCTGTAATTGTAAATATCCTTCCCTAATAACTTTGAGATATTTCCTTAATACATCTTTACATTTGGAGTTTCCGTCCCATAAAATACGGTAACAAGTGCTCTATTATGTTTTAAGTGTGTGCTGTTAAGCCGGACAACTTAGTGCTGTCCTTCCTGTTTTTACATAGGGTTATATTTAACTTGCAGATAATGAGAACAAGGTTTAAAAGTGATGGAGCGGAATAATGGCGTTACAGCAATAATATATCTTGCCTCTGCGAGGAGAACTTTACAGCCCTATTTCAGGTCAGGCAACACGGATGCCATTTTTCACAGCCTGACAACCTTCACCTTCACCCAAAGTCTACATGGTCTGAACACCTTTCCCAGCCAGGACACGGGCCTCCTGCTGTTGTGCCCTTCCTCACGGACACCTTCAGAGAGCAGTGCAGAAGGAAGAAGTGAAGGAGAGGGGCTAGTGGACTGCCTGGTCGAAAATTCCTGGACTATCCAAGAACCCCAGAGGTGGCCATCCAAAGGACTGAGGCCTTCCCTGAAAAGCGAGTGACCATGAGACCCTTTCTTCCTCCATGCACAGGGGCTAAGTCTCCACTATTGGGTGCGGTCACCTCCTATCTGCAAGAAGTCAGGCACTGCTTAACAGGGACAAGTGGCCATCCGGCAGTGTGCCGGACAGTGCTGTGGCCTCGTCTCCCAAAAAGCGAGCATCTATGTGAGCCATTCCGTTAGAGATACACACAGCAGCTGGGTTTTAGAAGCACTCGGGATTTGGAGATCCAAAGCGCATCAAAGCCCAAAGCTGGAGACCTTGGGGAATTTATTTGAAACTGTGCTGATAATAGTAAAACACAATGTGTATCCTGAGCTACCTCCACATAGTTTCATGAATAAGAAGTTCCCAGCACCTAAAATCCAACATTCTTAGACAACACATGCAACTGCGTACATCTGTCCTGGTGGACACAGGACATTTAAATTGGATAAAGACCACAGGGGGCAGGGTGGCAACGGGGGAGTCCCATTGCTCGATCCCATGGGCCTCGCTTGTTCTCCTACAGTCGGGCCCCGTGAGGAAATGAAGCGTGTGCAGACAGCTTCAGTTTTCTCTCTGCAGCAAGCACAGCAGCTTTGGCCAGCTCTGCCCCCAAGAGCGCTCCCCTAATATTCTTCAAGCTTCTCTGCCTCCTAGAAGATTTGCATGATTGACTTTTTTACATTTTCTGTTCTGTACAACACATAACGTGGACCAAATCTCTGGTGTGTGGAGAGGGAAGGAGAGAGAGAATAGGGTCAGTCAAACCCTGTGTCCTTTCTGATCTTTGCTGAGCAGTTAAGCAGCAGTGGGATGGAGGGGACCCCCTGCCAGGCAGTGCCTAGCCCCACTTCCATGGACTGCTTGTTTCCCAGTTCAGGGGTCCCTGTCAGGATGCCGCACAGCCAGCGCATACTCTGTTGCTGGGCCCCTTCCCTCCACCTGTGCATTCTTGAGCAGGGTCCCATCCCAAGACATAAGTGGCTGTAGTAGTGTTTGCGCTCCTGGGCCACTGACCCTCACCACTGCACAAGACAGTGTGCAAGCTTGGGACAAAACCAGCTACCACAAACCAGTTAGGATCATGTTTCCTCACTGTCTCAGTCCTCAAAGGGCAAGACAAGACCCGCTCTTGTCTTGCATATTGTAACATGTCTGTCACGGCAGAAGGCCTTACAGAACAAGAGGATGATGCAGGCAATCATGAAGGAAGCTCAGATCTGTGCATTTTACAGGACATTACATGCTCGTGCAGAGAAGCAGGCATGGGAGGACATGGGGGTGTAGTGTTAGGAGCTGGGACAAAGTCCTCACCCTGACCAGGGAAACTGTGCTGCAGTATTAAAAACAGTGATTCTCCCTCTAGCTTTTGAGCAACATGGCCAGTGCTAACAGACAGTAGCAGATGAAGGAATCTAGGGCCAATAATTTTAGGCACAGAATGCATGCGTACGACGGCTCCATAGCGCATAAAGAGATAGACCAGGAAGAATGTATTTGGAATATCTCTCTCCCTACATTACTGCTCACTCTCCTGAAGGGAGATCCATGCTCTGTTTTCTCTAAAGTCCTAAAAATTCTCAAAAATAATTTTTAAAAATCCAGTTGGCATATAAATGGTGGTGACAGGAAGTACATAGATACCTGTAAGTCCAACGAGGCACAGAAGTGAACAAGGAGCTGTGTCACACTGTGTAACCCATGCGTGGTCTGAGAGGTGGCCTTTGTAGCAAGCTAAGCTCAGATGCTCTCTGCTTTGCAGCAATTCCAGGGACCCAACTGACAGAACATTGCTCTTCTCACTGGAGAAGCACCTTAAGAGAGAAAGCCTTCTCTGTGGCAGCGTTTCGCAGCCTGTGAACTTCGGAATCTCATTGAGGATGGTTTAGTTTACAACCATCACTTTCTGACAGCCAAAAGAGCTGTGAAAATCTGTTTCCTGGTTTATTTTTTCCTTGTGTGATGGTTTTCCTTGGACGTGTGATACACAGAATGTTGTTCTAAGAACTGGATGTTAAAGCGCTGGTCTTGCCTGTATCTAACACCATAGGTCTGAGATACTGGCCGGAACTTTTATTATTTCTTTTCCTTAGTGTTTCACCACTACTGACTAAGGTTGAAAACTGTGAGATCTTTTTCTAAGTTTTTCTTTATACGTATATGTAAAGAGATCGAGGCAGGGAAACTCAGTCACCAGCAGGATTCAGATCTCTATCTTTCAATATGAAAGATAAAAAAAGCTAGCTAAGCTGCTCTGAGACAAGTCAGAGATGTTTCATTTTATTTTATTTTTGTATTTGTTTTTTTTTTTTTTTTTTTTTTTTAGGACAGGGTCTACAGGATCTACAGGGTCTTGCTACTAGATTGGACTCATAGTGATCAGCCTGTTTACAGCCTCCCAAGAGCTGGGATTACCGGCACACACCAATACGTCCAGTCTCAATTGCCTTCTCAGCGTGCCCCAGGGGCAGGGCCAGCACAGCAGGCCTGGGGATCAAACCTCTGTTCCCTGTACCTGCTTGCAGGTGCTTTAATCTGCTGAGCTATTTGGCCGGCCCTATTTTATTTTAAGCCATACTGTTCAGAACAGCCAGTTCTGGTGACCCTCACACCACACTTGTCCACATGACCAGGAATAGAGGGTATCGCGCTGGCCCACTGCCTGCATCTGAATGTGGGCAGTGGAGGAGGGCTGTGGAGTCCAGCCCAGAGCACATGACCGTGGGAGGCAGTGCCCACTCATGCAGAAGGAGCAGGCAGTAGTAGCCAGAGCCAGAGGAGAGTGAGGTGTCTTCGCTAGGTTCGGGGAGCTCCTGCAAACCCTCTCACCCCAGCATGACCAGGGACAAGGTGACTGAACCCGTCTGGCCAGTGGTGCTCTGGGGAGCTGCAGGATCAAGGCCACACAGTTCTGCATTAAGAAAGATGGAGAGATCCCTAAATACCCCATCAACTTCCCCTGCACGCAGGAGTCCAGCTACATGGAGACTTGGAGTTTCATAGAGTTGCATTTCTGTGGTTCGTACAAGTATTACTCAGCTCAGTCTGCTGTAACGAAACCTACAGACTGAAAGCATCACAGTGGTGTTAGCTCTTAGCTCTTCCAGCTCCGGAGACTGAAAAAACAAGATCATGGCATGAGCAGGCCTCGGGGCAGGGGTGACAGCCCCCCTTCCTGCTGGGTTCCATGTGGTCTCTCCTCTGTGTGAGTCCAGAGACAGAAGAAGCTCCCTGTTGGCTGACTGCATAGGACGGGAGTCCTGCAGGATCACAGCCCCACCCTTAGAGCCTAATTTGGGCTTAACTTTAAATCATGGTTTTAAAAATACCTCAATTCCAGTAGAGTCCCGCTGCAGCTTGGACGCCAGGCTGTACATTTGTGAACACACTCAGTCCATAACAAAGGAGTCAGCGTCTCCAGTGGGGGCGCCCACAGTGAGCACCCACTCACCTTCCACGGCAGCACAACCCAGAACAGGAAGGTGGAGTGGCCCTTGGTGAAGAGCTGTGACTCATCACACCGCTGAAGAAGATGCAGATTCCGGACCTGTCCACCCATGCTGTGCACCCGCAGCTAAGGGAGCAGAGAGGGGGAGGGCGAGACCGCGCGTCCCTGGGCTCCCTCTCATTTCTCATCCCGAGGAGCAGAGTGCACAAGGAGCCTCCAGGCCTTCCGGAAACTGAGCAACGCCATATGTTTATTTGCTTTGCTTATTTATTGCTTTGGTTTTCAAAAGATGCCCTCTTTTCTCAGGCTTTATTTAAACAAAATAATGTGAAATGGATTGTTCTCTGGGAAAGCCTAGATGGATCACCCAAGGTCAGTGGTTCCTTCCCTCCATCCCTTCCATCGCTACAGAAAACACGCATCTAATGGCAACTAGATATTTCCACAGAATGAGTTTGTGAGGGATGAGAGAACTTCAATCTAGGTATGAGTATTCCAAGTAAGTAGGTATCCACAGACCCAGGTGCCAGCGGTTCAATTCCCAGGCCTGCAGGGCTGGCCCTGCCCCCTAGGGCATGCTAAGAGGGCAATTGAGCCTGGGTGTGGTGGCGTGTGCCTGTAATCCCAGCTCTTAGGAGGCTGTAAATAGGTAGATCACTACAAGTCTGATCTAGTAGTGAGACCCTGAACACCCTTTAGACCCTTCCTTAAAATACAAAATAAATAAATAGGTATCCAGTTCTAAGCAACCAAATGTATCCTGCTAAACTCTGGATGGCTTTGTGTTTCTGGAGGTATTCTCTGGTTTTAACTTGATTAACTGTTTGTCCTTAAATAGTTTTGCTTTTTGGGTTACCCCAGTATTTAAAATTTACATGTATTTGCCTCCTCAAAATGTGTGTTAAGATAATTACGCTGCTGCTCATGAACTGTAAGAACCTTACAATAGTGCACTGGTATTTTCCAATTAGATCTGCTGATGCAAATTCTTTTAGACTTCGATTGTTTTCAAATGTCTGTGTCGCACCGTTCTTTTGCAGGCTGCTTCATGAGTGGAGAATGCCACAGACTTCCTATGGTCTTTCACAGTGAAAGGTACTTTCGTGAGCTTTAACTTGCATCATGTCTACGCAGTGTTGGTGCCGGTTGCTGCGCCTGCTTCCCTTCATGTAATGTGGATCTTGCCCAGTGACTTTCGAGACATTTTACTGTCCTAGAGCTTTTGGCAGCTTCCTCAGCTCAAGTCTTGGAGCTCATGCCTGATGGTTGCCGAGAGCCTTGGACTGATGAGTGTATAACTTTCATGATCTTTGGCAATGTTTGTGCCATTATTGTTTGAATTAGTTCAGATTGCTTCTCTCTCTTCCTCCTGAGAGCTCTAGGTATCTGTTAGAAGCCACAGATCTTTCCACTACTTTGTTTTTTTCTTTCTTCTGTCTGGAGATATTTTTTTACAGTCTTGCTTTCCAGTTTGCTCATCTTTTCTCCTACAGTGTCCGATCTGCCACTGACCTCTTCCTTAAATTCCCCTGGTCAAGTAGTATGTTTTCTTTTCTATGGTTTCATTTGCATCCTTTATTATTATTTGAATTTCTATCTGCATGAGATGGATAATCTCTGTCTGCTAACTTGACTGGACTGAGAAAATTGGTAAATCATTTCCAGATATGGCTGTTAGGATCCTGTTCCCAGAGAAGATTGTCACACACGTCAGCAAACTGAGGGGACAAAATGCAGCCTGGATGTGGCCAACAGTGCCTAACAGACTGGGTGCCCACGTGGGGAGAAAGCAGAAGGACAAGGCGCACACCCAGGAGCACACCCAGCTTTCTTGGTTGGCTAAATTCTGTCTGCTGCTGCCATTTGCCGGAGACTCAGCTTCCAGATCCCAGCATGCCTTGCACCAGGGATGCTCCAGGGAGTCCTCAGGCCTCACCCCCAAGCTGGGGCTGCAGCCTTGGTCCCCCTTGCTCTGTGACCTGCAGCTTTGAAGGCAGACCGGCCACTGGATTGTGAACTGTCCATGAGGCAGATGGCCATCTCGGGACCGCTCAGCCTCCTTCCGATGAGTGAGCCTAATCGGTCCCTTAAAGGTAACTAGCAAATTCTATGGACATCAAGTAGAACTGTGCATGTATTATATTGGTTCTATTCCTCCAGAGACGGCGAAGACATCTTGTTATTTTCAAGATTTTCTATTAAGCTTTGGAAGACATTTATGATAGCCATTAAATCCCTTATCTGCTAATGATATCAGCTTTCACAGTTATGTATCTGTTATCATTGACTGATTATTTTTGCCAGGTTATGTGTCTCATTTTATTGGCTTCTTCAAACCTCCACTCATTTTTCGTGGTTTTAGGAATATATGGTTGTTATGGTTTGTGTCTAGTTGTCCCCTTAAAGCCTCATGCAGTCATGGGGTGAGGACTTCTAGAGTTTGAGATTAATTCATGATCAAGGCTGGGATTATGAGTCTGAGTACTGCTAGGATTATGGATGTGAATACCTCCCCATCTTGAGGTGAAGAGATTGAATGTACTATCAGAGAGACAGAGAGACAGACTTCCTCTCTGTAGCCACTGTCGCTGCTGCTCCTGCGTGGGCTCCTCTTGCTCTTTGCCTCCCCCATGAACTGCTGCCCTCTGCCCTGTGCCGCTCTGCCTTGGAGCCAGCCAAGTAGGGATTGAAATCTCCACTAACTGTGAGCTGAATAAAACTTTCCTTCCTTCATTTTGGGTGTTGGGTATTTTGTCCCAGCAAGGAGAGAGGAGGAACTGAGACAACGGTCATTACGTTTTTGCCTGCCTGAGTTTTGTGTCTATAAACTACAATGTTGTTCTGGCGATAGTTCTCTTGCAGAATCATATTTTGCACTCTCTCTCTCTCTCTCTCTCTCTCTCTCTCCCTCCCTCCCTCTCTGTGTCCCTCCCTTCTTCTCTCTCTCTCCTTTTCACCCCTCTTTCTCGTGTGTGTGTGTGTGTGTGTGTGTGTGTGTGTGTGTGTACATGCATGCTTCTCTCTTCTCTGGCATTCTGCTTTGCAAATTCTGCCCACACAAAGAGACCTGAACTCCATTCATTCCCCAATGGTAAAGCTTCTCCCAGAAACGGTTCCAACAGGCTCACATTTTAACCCCTGTCAAGCCTCAAATACTACTTAAGTATCCAGAGAATAGTTTTAGGAGCCATTTGAACAGAATAGAAAGAGATTGTCAGAGAAGAATTTCAATCCTGACATTCAAGATTCACTCAAAGATGATTAGGCCAGCTGGCTGCTAACACAGGCTGACTCTGAAGGGAACTTAGTAAATAATGTTTCAAACCAAAAATAAAGACAGAACCTGAAACCTTCTGACCTAATGAAGAGCTAAATAGCATGAGAACTGTGTTGCGAAGTGGACACAAAACTTACTATCAAGGAAATAACTGTTTACTGAAGCCTTAAACGCTACCTCTGATGCAGTCTTGAAACAATTTCTTAAAACCCTGTACTGGGAATTGGTGACTCGAAATTCACAGGATAATTACTGTGACCCCAAATTCATTGATTTGAAAATGTTCAATAAGACCAAATCCCTTTAAAATACATGCACCCAAATTACTAATGATTCGGACCCATGCACAAATCAAATTAATTGCACCATTTCTAGAATTATTACAAGTAGAAAGGGAAATTTCACGTTCGCCAAACCCATTTAAATCCATTTGGAACCCTTTTTGAGAGACATTAAAAGGATTTAGCTGTTTAAGGAGGGAGCAAGGCTATTTGGACACAATTATTTAAAAGTATTAAAACATACTCTGGTTTCCCCTGAATTTAGTAGTGCCACTGCCTAGACCTCTTCTGCCCCTGTCCTCGGCAGCGAATCCATCTGACATTGCCCTGAGCTATTTTATTTTAGCAAAATTTCTGGCATGCTAAGATCCCAGTGCACTTTCTCCCTTGAAGAAATATATGTTATTAAGTCTCTAATTAGAAAGGAATCAAGGACTACACTGTCAGCTGAAATTTATGATTACTTATAAAATGTTAAGGGCCACGAATGGTTCCTTTTACAATGCTGACTGCCACCAACATTTCCTTTCCTTTTGCTACAAACACTTAACAAAGAAAAGCATTTCTGAGGCACAAAAATCATGTCTCAAAACTCACAGGAGTGTCGCTCTGTGCAGTTCTGCGTGGGACAGGATCTAATTGCTCTGATGAAACCAGGTTTCAGTCTCACTTACTGAGTCTGTGTTTTAGAAGGCCCTAAAGACCTTTTCTGGGGAGAAATGCGACCATTTCTCCAAATTTCAAATGTCTTGGTTTAGTGGCATTAATAGGCATGTGTGGGTGAGGCAAGGCGGGGCCGAGTGGCGGAGGGGGAGAGGCAGGCGCCACCGCCTGCACGGAGCGGGCGCACTTACCAGCACGCCTGCCATTTCTGTTAATAGAAAGCGCGTGGTTATGGCCCCATTCGCCCAGTGGACAAGGACAGAGGCCCAGCGCGTCCTGTTACAGCTTTCCATCAAGGAGCAGCTGCAGCCTGCCGCCTTCTGCAGCAGGCGCCGGCTGCACTTCCTGGCCAGAACACACACGAGGTAGTAGGCTGGTGACATGTGCCAGCCCAAGTCCGGTTCCCACCTGGTGCCCTGCATTTCTGCTCCACAGTGATGCTGACAGGTGTGGACAGTCAGTTTGTGGACACAGACCGTGGCCAGTTCAGAAGGTGGCCCGGGGACACGCAGTTGGCTGCGCCTCCTCCCACCTGCTCAGAGAGTCCAGCAGCCAGGGCCACCGACAGAAAGGCTCCCTGGGATGCTAACATAGGGCGGCCTCAGAGTGTCCTTTTCCAGATGCATGTCTTGAAGTGTACATTAGCGTACACACATCACAAAAGCAGCCAAATCCCAACCCCAGAGCTGATGCTTAGTGCTTTCTATTTTCTGAAACTACTGTCCTGTTTACGCTTAGTGCTTTTGTGCTGAGCGCCCCGTGGCCCCATGTAAAAATAGGGACTGTCAGATAGAACTCCCATGTCTAACAAATTCTTTGCTTCTTCAGTCAACAGAGAAAGATGAAAGAAAGCAAAGCCACCACCCACCCTGTCGCCGCGGGGGTGGTCTCCTTTCGGGATGAGGCTGTCACGAGTGGTTTGCATCTTCTACCCTCCAGTTTAACCTTCAAAAACTGTCTTCAACTCCACACAGAAACCCCCAAATCAAGTTCTTATGAGGAGTCTGAAGGAGCAAAAATGCTGACCCCGCAGTCAGCTGGAGGAAGAAGCCACCGGGAAGCCAGGGGCCGCGGCGCGCTGGAGGGGGCAGCAGCACTGGAGGGCTCGCACGGCGTCCCGGGTCACGCGCCCTGAGCCGGCTCTCCTGAGCCCTCCGCAGCCCTGTACCCAGGGCAGGGCGCCCGTCTCTGCAGCTGGCACTGCGAGGCGTGGTCACTGGGAGCTGCCCCTGGAAGCAGGCTGCGTGCCAGTCAGAGGAATGACCTTGGTGATTTGCACTGAAGGTTGCTGACAAAGTGGAAGCCGTCCACATCCGTCGCAAGCCCCCGTCACATCTGTCGACCCACACATCTGTGCGTCACGTCAGAGGCCTAAGATTCCTCAGGCCCGTGCAGAGGCTCCTGTGGCTCCAGCCTTGTGCTTGGCATCTGTCCTTATCTCTGTGTTCTTTACTCCTCTGAAGTCAAAAGCAGGCTTCTTTTGTAAAAAGCAACTAACTGCTTTTTTTTTTCTTTTTTCCAGAAGCGGGGATTGAACTCAGGCCCTTGAGCTTGCCAGGCAAGCGCTTTTTCTACTGAGCTATCTCCCTGGCCCCCCAACTAACCGTTTTATACATTAAACTTATCAGAATATAGAGGATTTGTCATTGTTTTCATTGTTCATAAATTTTAGGGGAAGTGGGGAAATAAAACAGAGTACAGGGAAGACAGAGAATGTGATCCTCCTATTATAAATTTAATTTTTCTCCAAAACTACAAATCATAAAGCCCTTTCAGACCGCATGTCAAACTGCATGAACAATGAATGGAAAAACTCTACCTTCAGACCTCGGTTTTCAAAAGCTTCGCTATTCAGGGGCAGGACAAGCCACCGTGTCTATAAATTGAAGGCACGGACACCTGATTTGCACATACTGATATATATTTTTGTATCCACAGAAACTTCTATGTGAGAAAGAACATCACACAGGCACACACATTGGCTGCTTCCAGAAACTTGGCCCTGAACGCTGACTATATTTTGCCACTGGCAGATGTTGTTGTTGTTTTTATCTCGGGAGATGTCGGTATTTCTACACATTTTAGAAAGGATCGTTGAAATCACGAAGCCTTTTTTAAAACAAACTTAAAGTAGTCATTTACATTCAAGGTCCAAAACAAGGTAAAAGAGGGGGTGGCATCGTCTATTGGCACTTTAATGAGATGTCCTTTTTCGGCTTCCCAAAGCAAATGCAGAATGATGTGTGATGCGCTTTTCGAGCCAGGTCACCTCTACGAGCCCAGGGATGGCCGTCACCGCTGAATTGGTCGCCGGTCCTCCACAGAGGCGTCTGCCTGTGCAAAACCTGTGACAAAGGACTGAAATGACAGCACTCTGACTCACTCCTATATTGTGTTTGTTTAGGAAGGTCCTAGAAATTGTATTTCACCAACCACATTCGCTATCAACACACAATTATCTGGCTTAATCATGTGGAACAGTGGCAAATTCACCTGGGGCTTAAGAGCTAATGACATTCTCGTCTGAGCTGCTTTAGTGAAATGGCCTAGCACCTGAAGCAGGAACAGCAAGATTGCTCAAGAAAATTTGGTTTTCTGTTTTCATTTCACAGCATAGGGCCTCCGCTCAAATCAACAAACACTCCTGATTAAATAGCTGTGGTCGTCGACTGCGCCGCCCGCCCGTGTGTGGCTCTGAATGAGCGTGGAGCACCCTGATCTTTATGGGAGGGGAATCGCCTCCGACTGGTGGGTGATGCATTGTCTTTTTGATGGCAAAAAGAAGCAGACAAATGGGCGGCAGTCATCCCGGTGTGGCTGCAGGTACCCGTGTGTCGGGGGCCGGTGTGGCCCAAGACACCTCCTAGCCGGGGGCCCAGGGCGCTCAGAGGCCCCGGGCTGCGTTTTCATTTCCTCTCTCCATCTGCAGCCAGGGCATTAACATTCCGCTTACTCCTGGAAAACGCAGCCCCTGCCCTCGGCCTTCCGCCCCCAGCGCACAGGGGCTTTGTGCAGTCACTGCTGAGTCTGCGGCTAAACCCCAAGGAGGGGGGACCAATTTTCAGAAGCTGGCAGTGGCGAGAAATTGAGTGTTCAGACGTCCAAGTGCCTCAAGGCAAAGGTCAGGGCCCTGCGCCTCTCCTGGAGGGCCGCCAGGGTGGGGCCCCTT
This sequence comes from Tympanoctomys barrerae, assembly GCA_002564285.1. Lineage (NCBI taxonomy): Eukaryota > Metazoa > Chordata > Mammalia > Rodentia > Octodontidae > Tympanoctomys > Tympanoctomys barrerae. The sequence goes on from NDGN011481365.1 coordinate 11,966, forward strand.
CATCACAATGCTCATAGTTCATTTTCACAGGTGCGCACAGGCCCATCCCGACCTCCCACCACACCCCTGGCTTCCCTCTTGGGGGGTGCCCTACAAGACATGCCATTTTGCTTATTATTACTTTCTTAATTTTTGTTGTGCCCTTCTATTTTGCAGGGCTAAAGGGCTCAAAGTTGTAAGGAGAACTGCAGAACTAGGCAACTCCAACCGAATTCTTTGGTGTTCTGCCAGCTGTCATAAGCTTCCAGTATGGCAGCCCTGGCTGGCGGGGGGAGGGTTCCAGCGGCGTGTGCTACACCTGTCCCTGTCTGTCCTCTGTCTTTCTGCCTTTCATCTAAAATCTCCTAACGTCTCCACCACCACCACCGCCTTCTGCCACTGCCGCTGCGTATACAGAAGCAGGCAGCAGATGAACCTCAGCCAGCCAAGGGCCACAGCAATACGCCAGCAGCTCTCAGAGTCTGTGGGGTCGCAGTGCTCCAGCACCACCAACATTCAGAGCATGAAAGTGACACCACAGTTGGGAAAAGCCAGCAGTGACGATCGGGGCATGCCCAAAGTGATCTTGGCCGTGTAAAGTTGGGCTGAAGCTTTGTGTGGAATCAGTGCCAATGCAGTTCCTGCCTTGCTTGGGTCTCATCCTCAGGGTACCCCATGTCTACAGTACTCCAGCACCTGAGACAATCCAAGATCCATCGCACTCAGAGGCTCGAGGGCTTTGGCTTAGGTGCTCTCAGCCTGTAAAGACAAACCGAAACCAGGAATGGTGTGAAGCAGAAAAAGCAGGAAAAGGGCTGCAAAGCTTAAGGATCAGGAAGACTGAAGACACGCCTTCGTTCTGACTTCAAGGGTCACATGTTGTCAGCAAGAGGTGCATTTTCAGAAGTCTCTCTGTTATAAACAAGTTAAAGTTGTTCTTGCCTCTTACTGAGCACCAAAATCACCTTCCATAGAGTAAATGCTCAGTGGCACGAACAAGAACACTAGCAGCCTCCCAGTGGGCATATCCGTGGCTCTACTTATCCTCTGCCAGGGGCCGTGTACATGGCTCTTGCCAGTACTGCTTCTTCACCTGTTCTGTACAAGATGGAAGCAGCCTCCATCGCTGGGGTGATACCAAGTCACCCCACGCAAGGCACAGCCAAGACCTGGCCCGGGTGGCAGCAGCTCCTGGCTTCACCAGATACGAGGCCACGCTGCTGCCAAGAATACAATGAAAAATGATAGCGTATGGGGCCAGGGAGATGGCTCAGTAGAATAAGTGCTTGCCTGGCAAGTGCAAGGGCCTGAGTTCAATCCCCAGTTCCGCAAAAGAAAGAAAGAAAGAAAGAAAGAAAGAAAGAAAGAAAGAAAAAATGACAGCACATTTCTCATAGTAAGTAGACAGCACACAATGTAAGCGGGCAGTTTGTGTATGAGGAACTGAAGCTTAGAAGGGAAAAATGATGAATAAAACCAAACTTATATGAGAAACAGGTCTACAACCACCCTCAGCACCTTTTAAAGTATTTCCATGAAATTTCAAAAGTGAGACTCAACCTAGAAAAATCTAAAACCATGTCCTTCCCAAATGTTACCACTACCTTGTAAAGAGTTCAGTGCTCCACAGATTTTGCAATTATTCCAGTAGCAACCTCGTCCTTATTGGTCCTTCTGGCCCACCACACATCTACAGGCTGATAGGTATCCATGCACCATGGCCACGGAGGCCACATAAGCTCACAAGAAATCATTTTGGCAAAAATAAGCCCACAGGCAGGTGTAGTTGAGGCATAAGAAATAAGACAAATAAGTGCTATGGAGCACACTCTCTCCATTATAATTGCAGAGATATGCAAGGAGTTTATGAGCAGAAATGGAAAATATTACATTTTATATTAATCAAAGGGGAATGTGAAAATGTGCCACCAAAAAATGGTACTTCGTAGGCTCTTAAGATACTGGGCTTCTCTGAGAGAGAGGGTGGGGAGCAGCGCTCCCAGTACCGAAATGGCTTTCTGTTGCTCTTCCATTGTTTTACCCATGACAATGGCTGCTGTTCAGGACACTGTAGACAGAGCACCAGGGAAAGGCAAGAAGCCAGACTTGGAGGACCGCAAGCCCAGCAGGGGAACAAGAAGACCAGATGGGGCCGGGCTGCATTCGGGGCTCCATGGCCCGAGGAAGGGCACCTTAGGCAGCTGCCCGAACCAGGAGAGCCCTGGCTGTTGGTGCCGAGTCCAGGCTTCAGCTGAAAGCATGGGATCTGCAGCATTCTGACGCAGCACTCCTCACCCCGTGTGCTGGGCTGTGCTGGACCCTGTACGAGTGACTTGTCCCTGCACCTGAATTTCCAGACAGGTGAGGGGAAAGGGGCGTTCTGGATCTGACTGTAAGACAGCAAAAAGAAATTCGGAGAGAAGCCATCCTCTGAAAGGGCTGGGTTTCTCAAACTCGTTCCTCCCCTCTTCCGCGTGCTCCTGCAGCAGGAATGATCTTCCCCTCTTCCCGCACTTCCCACGGCAACCTGAGGTATAAATCTCATCCGACCATTGAAACTTACAGCATTACTTACCTAAAAAAACAAGCTGAACCCCAGGAAATTCACCTCTCTGTTTTTAACATCTAATCCTTTCATACTTTTCACCAGTCCATAGTTTGCATAACTAATCCCAGGCTAGCTCACTAAGTATCATGTCACACGAGGGCCCAGTTGCTCATGCCTAAAAACAGCCACGCCACTCCAAACCTTAGCCATGCATTTTCAGTCCTGGAAAGATGCTCAGATTCATGGTCTACGAGCTAAATAAGGGCTGTCAGGAAAGCAGTGGTAATAATGTATAAATGGGAACAAGGGGGAAGTCTTTCCACATTTGTTAAGGTGGAAAAACTGCAGGCTAAGAATACACACAAACCTAGACACTGCCCAGCTGCGGAGCAGCTGCGTGGACATGGGGCCTCCCGCCTTCCATGGGCTTCCCGTTGGATGTCCCTCCAGCACGCATGGCCCTTCACTTAGCAGCCTCCTGAGGCAATGAGAAAATCAGAGGAGCTGCCGCGGCTCCATGAAACAAAACCAAAAACTTTTCAAATCATCTAAGATTACGACACCACCACTGCAGAGGAGATTTCTTAAATCATAAAGAAAAGATGATGACAAAAGTGTTCGTTTGTCCACATGGAAGCAAAGGTTGAGAGGAGATTTCAGAAGGGAGAAGGAGACGTGTTTGCAAACCATTCTCTTGCCGCAGTCCCTCTAAAGGACTGTGTGTATTCCAAAGATAGCCTCTTACCCTTTGCAAACAGACTTTTTGTCATGCGCTGTACACTGTAAACTCCGGGCTGCCTACAGATCTCCAGCGTGGCACAAAGGTAGCGGATGAGGCTGGGACTCACAGGGTTCAACAAGTGGCAGGAATGCAGCTGACATCTTTTGACTAGGACATACCAAGTTAGTTGTTGTTCAGAGCTGAGATGACCTTTGTGTGCCATTCCTGAGGACTAGGGCGGCAGGCCAAGGACACGGAGTTCCCAAGTACCCAGCAGGCTCTTCCTGTCAGAAGGTTGGAGAAATGTTGCTGGGAGCCTCGATGTGCCCCTGAGAAGATTCAAGCAGGAGACTAGCACCATCCTGTGTACACCAAAACCAAATTTTGTCCTATGGGACACATCAGACTAGCAATAAGAAAATGACTTTCCCTATCAGTGAGGGAGCTGTTAAACTTATAGTGCCCACCCAGGGCAGGCCAGACAACTGCTACAGAAGCTCTGGAAGCAAGTGCCAGGCCCGGTGTTACCCAAGCTCTCCAGGGGACCCCCGGGCACACCCCAGGGTAAGAACCTAGAGGACCCTGAGCCCCGCCATCTCTGGCTCCCAGCTGTGGTGGTCACTTTCCCTTTGCTGGGGCAGAGTACGAGACGCCCACAGTTTACAGAAGGACAGGCATACTTGGCTCACGATTTGGAGGAGTTCAGTTCGTGGTTAAGGCAGAAGCTGCATGGTAGGACACCACTCAATCCATGACAGCCAGGAGACGAAGACAGGAAGGAAGGGCCCAGGACCCTCCCACAGCACACTCCCTGGACCCGCCTCTTCCACCCAGACCCCCTCTCCAAGTACATGAGACTTCAGACCAACTCAGGTCCCAGCGACAGCACCAAGCTGGACCCGGCTCACTGTCTCTGGCAGGCTTTTAACTACTAATGAACAGTCGAAGCTCAGGGGGATCCGCTTGAAGCTTCATGTGCATTACGTCTCTTTCCAGAGCGCATCTCTGGCTAACACTGCAATATTCTTTGGCAATATTTAGCACACATATGCACACAGGAAGGAAAATGTGTGCAGCCTCCTCCTTAGAACGCGGCCATGGGGTCAGGTCCCCGTTGCTGCAGTAGCATGCAGTGTGCGCTTGCAAACGCTTCTTGCTGCTTCTTAAGTAAGACCACGTAGATGGCGTCTCAATCAGCATAAGAAAAGAGAGAGGTCTCGCAAGCATTAGAGCCTTTCACAGCAAGTAGATTTTTCAGCATTAAAGGAAAGAAAAAGGTAACAATGAGCTCAAATACTGCTGCACTGATGCAAGAGAGTTTTTAAATCCAGAAAGAGGAACTGTCCCCAATAGTAGGCCGATGCAACTGTCAATAATGTAGGCATGTTGGGAAGGAATTCACCACTCCATAGGGGAAATGTTCACGTTGGAAGCCAAGGATCACTAAATCATGTCATTTAAGTAATGCAAATATTCTGTTGCATCCAAACTTTTTTTTCTGTATTTTAGGGAAGGGTCTGCAGGGTGTTCAGGGTCTCACTACTAGGTCAGACTCATAGAGGTCCACCTGTTTATAGCCTCCCAGGATCTGGGATTACAGGCACGTGCCACCACGCCCAGTCTCAATCGCTGTCTCAGGGTGCCCTGGGGGCAGGGCTGGCACAGCAGGCCTGGGGATCGAACCCCCAGCCCCTGCACCTTCTTGCAGGCGCTATAATCCACTGAGCTATCTGGCCAGCCCTCGCATCCAAACTCTTAACACAACCTCTTATATATCTATAAGACACAAGTCAAACATAAACAAACCCATAAACAAGTAAATGTATTGAATAAAATGAATAGTCACAGACTGTTATCTTGTGGAAACAAAACACCATTTTATGAACTTAGTGGTAAAGAATTAATATTTGGGTTATCTTTACCGTGCCCATTCAGTTCCTTTTATTTTCAATATGATGAGACACCACCTGAATCACTTTTACTGAAGCGTGGTATTTTCTTTTTGAACAATAAATTCATATTTTAAATGTTTTCCTAATTTTAATCAGCACGTGTATTTAATACCAAACCTTGAAAGGAAATATTGTCAAAAATGTAAAATGCCAGTTTAATTAAGCTCTTCGTCGGGTAACAACTATCATATTCAGCCTAAGTTGCATTTATGCTGTTCATTATAAAAACAAATGCAAGTTGAGTATCTGCAGAGACTAGACCCCTCACAGTGCGGATGACGTGTTCAGCGTGGGTTTACTTCAGTGCAGCTTGGAAACTCAGGTTGCCAGAAGGCATGACAATAGACAGCCTTGCATTTACATGTAAGCACTAATAGAATTTTTTAAAGGTAGAATTATTGTGAGGGACCAATTATAGTTAATTCTAAGAAGTAAGATTATAGATTTGAGAGTTTTGTTTTTGTCCTCAAAGCAAAAACGCATTATTAAATAATAAAAAAATCTTCCTTTTTACTAAATATTCCATTATTAAGTGGAAATTTTCCAAAAGTTGCTGCTTGCAGGAGCTGACTGCACAAGGAAACTGATACAAATATCTTTCAAGGTCTGAAAAAGCACGTATGACATGCATGTGTACAAAAATGGCAGCCACGACTCAGGGTCATGAGGCTACAAGGGAGAGTTTTTGATATTCTCTTTGTGCTTTGATGACTTTGGAAGCCAAGGACCCTGCCACCCTGGCCAGGCCCTTCCGAGGTCCTTGAGGCCAAGCCGGACTTCACGTTCGGTTTCCAACAGGTAGGATGCAGCAGATGTGTAGAGCGCCCCCCTCTTTTATCGCGTGTTTGTGGTACATGACGTTTACACACATCTTGGAGAGTCAGTAGATGCACATAACAGTTTCCGGTTTTCTCTTCTTCTGTAATCCCCTTCCCTGTTCATGCATTTCCCTGTTTTCATTCTTGTTGACACTATTACTCTTAGCTCATGTTCATGACCCCTAATTTTTACATTCCTTGAGGTTATTAGGACTCTGCGTGTGGCACTTCGTAATGCTCCTTGCTTCTTCGCCTCCCCCTCACTTGCCGCGGGCCTCCTGGACTCTTCCTATTTACAAGAGATCTTTAAGACTAAGTTTAAAAAAATTTTGCTTCTAACTCAGTCTCCATCTTGCTCTTTTTAAAAAATGGCTTTCTTAAGAAATCCAGGCATGATATGAGTAGCTGGCGTGGTAGGGACGTGCTCTACAAGTGGGCTGAGGAACACACTTGGGCTTTCCTTCCCTGCTGCCCCCCAGTAGATCTTTCAGGAGAGTGCACCCTTCCCGCCTCAGCTGGACCCTGGGCCAGGCACACTCAGATTGCTGATTTCTGTGAACGATCAGACAGCACACAGTATTCTTTGCAGAGAGCAGGGTGATTTGTTGTATGACTATAAATATGTAATTTCCTTATAAAAATAAACATTAACTTTACAGTCAGAAAGATTTGTGGTGGATAGTTTGGCTTTTTCTTTACTGTTTTCTCCTTTCCTTCTTTTTTTTTTTTTTTTTTCTAGAATAAATTGATAGAGTAGGATTGCATGAGGTGCCAGGAGCCTAAGCGTGGTGGCTTTTGCTCTTTTTCCCTCTTCTTTTTTTGCTCTTTTTCCCTCTTCTCTCCTGATTTGGGGTGCGCCCTCTTCTGTCATATCCCACCATGAGCTCAGGTTAAACTGTATGTCACTCACTGCTGCTACCTAGGCTGACCAGAGGAAGAGATGACCGATGCTGCTGGGGTCACACGGCGTCCTGTCCCCCGCGTTGCTCAATCCATGAGGCCCACCCTTTGGAGTAGACCAGTGGGAGAATTTGGCCCTAGGATTTTTGCCTCAGAATTCCTCATCCTAAGGATAGCATGACAATTTCTTAACAGATAATGCAATAAATTGGTTAACTTCACTCCCAAGATACTCAGTAAGTGAACTTGTTCCTCACTATAGTCCGAGACAGAAAATGCTATCCTAAGGAGGAAGGGGAAGTGACGGGAAGCAGGAAGGCCGTGTAAGCAGCCCTCTCAGTGAGGTAGGCAGGTGTAGCCCACCACGAGCTTGCCGAGCCCCGCTTCCTGCATGGAAGCCCCGGCTTTATTGCACGTATCGCTGACCCCAGCTTCCACAGGACACGTCTGAAGCAGGCATAATATGGTGATTTTCACAGTTACAGAGTGGAAAGTATTTACAGTGTAGCCGTGGAATGTGTCTTTATTTCACATTCTAAGAATCATGCCATGGGATGGAAGTGAAAACATTTTGAATAAGATGTGGGTGAGCCCCAGAATTCCTGCCTCAGAAGCGAGGTAGCTTTTTGATAGAAAACACTTTCCTCGTTCATCGGGGTTGCTAGCCTATGGTGAGCTTAATTAAAATCAATGGAGAAAAAAATTGAATACTCAGAAGCACGATTTGGGGCTCATGAAATGTAAATGAGTCAAAATATGAAAGACCCAAATAACCTTGGGTCACGGACTTTGTCTAGTGATCACTTTATTGATCCATTGAAAGCCATCTTTCCCCTCTCCCTGACTCCTGCTGTCTCTGACAAGCTAGGGAGGGGATGTCGCCAGTCTGAGAGCCGGACCCCCGATGCCTGCCTCTGCCCGCCTGCTCCACCCTCTGTCCCTCTCCATCTCTGCTTCTCTGTCCTCCAAGTTTCCACTGTGTCTGTTGCTCTCTCTTTACACCTCCACAGCAGGAAGAATGCCAGCAGTCTGCAGGAAAAACTCGGGCTTTCCACCAGCCTGGAATTGGTCGTGTCTTCTGATTCTGTTATGTGAAAGCTGTGTTACTTCTTCATTTTGTTTGGGTGCAATTCCATTTTGCCCACATGTAATTCAAACTCCTAAACAGATAAAATAAGCCACAAATTCATGTCCTTATCTTAAAGGGATTCAGTTAGTAGCAAATGCGCAATGCACAGAAGGGTGGAGTCCTGGGCTTATCACCCTACCCATGTTCTTGGACATGGGGCTTTGGAGTTCTTCCCATAAAAGTTGAATACCTTCCTTTAAATACTGTGATCTGATTGGGCCAATAGGATAAGACTGAAGCCTCAGCTGCATGCCACGGCCTTTGGAGCCTGCAGGTCGCCTTTGCCATCTTCCTCTCTGCTCTCCCTGTTGGGAGTAGGTTCTGGAGGATGAGAAACAAGTGGAGTGGACGGAGTTGCCCCACAGGCCCACGGGGCCTGCGCTGTGCAGAAGCCACTCCCCAGACACGTGACTGGATACATCCATGGCCATGTAGCCAACCCCAGCTGATTCCAGGTGCAGAAGAATAAATGCTCCTTGTTGTCACTTGGTGGCTTGTGCTTCTGTCACACCGCATTACGATGGTGATAGGTAGTTGTGTAAGTAGTTGGAGGCTCTCCTCTCCCTGAAGAGTCTGTTGTACACAGTGATGTGAGAAGTAGAAAGTCATGCGATCGGTGTGTGTGTGTGTGTGTGTGTGTGTGTCTCATGATTCTCCGCACACACGATTAAAGACTGTGTCTGTTTCTCTGACCTCAACGTGCCCAGGCCACTTGCCCCCAGAACAGTCACTCATTCAGCTATTCATTCGTCCCCTTAGCTGTTCTCTGTCACACAGCAGTCGTGCCTCAGGCCACGGGGACACAAAGACAAACAGGCTAGAATCGCTGCCCCCAGAACCTGCCTGCCTGCTGGCACCTGGAGATGCACCAGCATGGACTGAGAGCTCTGGCTTCTATTTAGTAAACAGCAAACGTGCAGGGAGGCTCCACTCTAGCTAATGGCGGCTAAATATTGTGAGTACCATCTTTGGCTTAATCATCTATAAAAGAATGCTTCAAATAAGCAAACCCATTTACTTATTCTTCGGTCCCTGATGCTGCACCCCAAGGTAAGACTCCCTTCAAAATATGAAACTCTTGACATTGGCAGGATGAAAAAATAAAGTCCGTGTTACTCCGCAGGTGCCAGGGCCCTATATTATGTCCTCCTGTTGGTTACAGAGTTTTCAATATCTCCTTATCCCTTTTCACTCCTATGCATTGCAGCTTATGGGAGTGGTAATCATCTCCTGTGTTTGAAAAAGAGATGAAAGCATTCATGGATGAAAGCAAGTTGGATTTAATCTCCTTCTCTCTCACCCAGTGCACTGTACTGATCATTTTCCAAAAAAACAAGACTTAAGCTCATTTTTGTCATGACAAAACTAGTTTCATAATAATCAGATGGCAATTCCGAGTGTACACAATTCTAATATAATTACCAGGAGGAAATGTAGAGGGAGTTGCAGGTTTGAGATAAAGAAAAGCCTGTGAATTTTGTATTAATGTCTCAGACTCTCTTATTTGTGCAAGTAATCAATCTTTCAGGGAGTAGAATAGTAATTCTTTGTGAAAAAATGACAAGAGTCGGAGGAAGAACCAAGATAATCTGAGTTCCATTCGGTACACAGCAGGTCAGCTGTGATTGACAAAGCTCATCACACAACTCCGGCTCACGGAGTAATCCCAGCAGCAGAGTCTCATTTGCAGCCGAAGCCGTGTTAATGACATGTTTAACAGCTGCTTGTTGAAGTTTGGAATCTGCATTAACCCGCAGAGCAGTGAACAGAAAAATGAGGAAAAGCATTGAAATCGAGCCTTCATTACCCGGCGGCCCAGGTGAAAGGGTGTCCAGAGGTCGCACGGAGGCGGGCGGGAGGGCCTGGAGGTGGCAGTTCAATTGCATGTTAGGACCCTCTTGGAGATGACAGGGTCTGATCAATACACACAGAGCACAACAGAAGCCACCTGATGCTCTCGTTGCAGAGACAATGGGGCGAGGAAGCCAGGCGACCGGAAGGAAGTTGTAGCTTGGGACATCAAACGTGATACTGGCTGTACCGCCATCTCAGATCAAGGCAGCCCAAGTCCAGGTGGAGGCTGTCACATCAGGAAGACTAAGAGAGGCCCTGAGGAATGTTATATTCATCAGCCCCCTTTGCCCCAAGGAACATTACTTATTTGTCTCTGCGCCAAGGGCAAAAGGCTGCCACCTGTCATCGTGTCCTTTGCAGACTTCATAGAATTAAGTTAGGGTAAATGACCAATGAAACAGAGGCTGGCCCCCAAAGTGTGGCCCTTTTCAGTGGCCTCGTTGTTCTGTGCATGTGTGGCTGTGGGAATAGGCCACACCTAGCACAGAGGGAGGAGAATAAACACACAGGAAGGGCCAGGAGATGTAGGGAAACGCCCAGGTTCTCCACATTTCTAAAAGCAGCCTTTGGTAGCGGGCACAGAAGCCCTGAGCCTCGCTGCTCTTATCGGGTTAGTGCCTGCTCTAGAGGTGGCTGCTGTGAGAATTAAAATTCAGCATGTACATCTCTTAGCACACGCAGACCCTCCTTGAAGATGGTCTGTGATTTTAACTGGAGAGGAAACCCTGTCTGTGGGTCAGCTGTCCCCAGTCTGCCTGAAGGCCCCCATGAGCAGTCTCCACAAAACACTGACCTTTGGTAAAGTACCGGTTCCATGAGGCTGGTGCATTATTCTTGACCTTGTTCACTGATTTAGCCTGTGTCTGGAAATGGTGGGCCACACAGAGAAGCCACTTGAAACACATTTGTGGGTGGCTATGGGAGCTGTGACCAGCTGAGGGGCCTCTCACACCTGCACACCCTCTTTCATTGACATTCATGTGAATATGTATCCTGATACCCCACGATTAATGTATTCATTAGGCATCACAAGCATACACTAATGAAAAGTTATTTTTAAAAAAAGAAAAGAAGAAAGCTTCCACTCTGGAATTCTAGTGTCATGGGACTCACTTCAGCCCTTTTTTGGAGAGGCATGAATAGCTCCCAACAAAGCAAGCTGGAATAGGAAGATTTTGCAACCTAGGTCTTCTGTGCATGGAGGTGTGCTTTGACTCTCTGTCTTTTAATGGAAGCTATTACAGTATCTATCTAGATGTTCCCCCAAAGCCTCATCCAATCACAAGTGGGGCTTTGTCCCAGGGTGCCACCATCATAGCCTACACAGTGAATGATTACTTGGAGACAAAACTTAGTTCAGTCACAGAGAATCCCAGAGGGGCTAACTCAGCTGAGAGCTCCCTGCATCAGGAAGGCTCCCAGGAGAGGCCCTGAAGCCAAGAACGCTCTGTTTTTTATGTGGTACATCAGTATGAGTGAAGAAAGCAGAAGAAAATGGTGTAGGCAGGAGCTGCCCCAAGGTTCTGTAGTTTTTCTTGAAAGAAAGGGGAAGGATCAAAGCTGGGCACAACATGCTTCACCAAGCTCAACACCCTGCACACTGCTCAACACCCTGCACACTGCTCCTGGTTCCTGTGGGCGAACATTCAATTCTCCTGGAACCTGTGTGCTTCCACCCAGTTTAACCACTTGCTGTAGCCAATTTCCCAACAGAGATCTAGGGAGGTACTGGGATCACGGGCCCTAGACTCACCAGTGAACAAGTACATAGCTCACTGTGCCTGTAGGAGGTGGGGTCTGCTCAGAGGCCGTCCCTGGACGTGCGGCCTGGAGGAATGCGCATCTCCCTGCCTGGCTCCTCGCCGCCCTCTATGTCTCCTGCCGCCATGAGGTGAGCAGACCTCCTCCACCCATTTTGAGTGGCTTGATAAATTTCTTCTTCTTTATGCATTGGGTGTAGCAGGTGCTTTAAACAACGGGGCTAAGCTGCAAGCCCCCTCACTTGTGAATGACTTAACAGCCACCTTGGTTGTCAGGTTGGTTGCTGTGGTGTCCAAGTCCTTGTGTTCAAATGACCTTTACTTGATAGAAGTCCCAAACCAAGAGGAGCAGCCCTGGCAACTGAGTTGACATCACAATCTCTTGTGATGTCAAAAAGAAGACAGAGTACTACCATTAAGTGAAAAGATAAAATTTCTCAAACGAACAAAGAAATTTAAAAAAAAATATCGTATGCTGAGGCTGGCAAGATTTTAGGAAGAACAAGTCACTTATCTCTGAAGTCTCCAAAGAGAGGAAAGAAATACGTGCTAGGTTTGCCATCCCCCTGGGACCAAGCAAGTCCTGGCCACAGCACGTGACACGTGGTGTTCACTGGGCGCATCTCTTCACACAGAGGCAGCTCCACCTGACATCGCAAGGAGGGCCGGTGAAGGGCTCGGAGAGCTCTGGGCAGAGAAGAAAAGAAGGACTGCATTGACACAACTGCCACTGCAAATTGTCCCTTTGCTTTAGGACCTGTTTCTGCCCATCGCTTACCACGCCTAAGTCGTACTTTAAACCTTACTGTCACTGAACGTAGGCAGTGTGGTGCGTATGAGATGTGATTCTCTCTGCAGCTTCAGGGACCCTCTAAGTGTCTTCGAATACATCCTGTCATAGAGGCTACTGCACACTGCTTAGAACAAGGTAACCGGAGACCTCATGGAATCGGGACCAACATAGAAAACATGGACAGCAGCTGGCCGACACCTCTAAGAGTTCTCGGCCCCCTCTCTCCCAGAGGGCACCACAAATCTGAAGGAGCAGAGCCAGGTCACAGCTGTAGTCACTGCTGCCAGTGACACCTGTGCTTCAGCACCTTGTGCCTACGTCATAAGTTCTCTGCTCCCTCCAACTGCGCGGCAGGGAGACCATCTATAGCTCTGCAGCGGGAGAGCACACTTTCCCCTTCTCTGGCACCAGATGCAGGTAGTCAGATGCCCTCAGAATTCAGCCCGATGATGGGAGCACTAAGGCCTGTGGCGGCTGAGATTCCCTCCCTTCACCCTCCACCTTCCTGCTGCCTGTCCACCCAGGGGACCGCAAGGGCTTTGTGAAATTCTTAAAATGTTTTCCAGTGCAAATGGATTAAATTCACTTTTGCCTACATCTACATGGATGTTGGTGTAAATGGACACCTTATTCACTTTAGACATTCACGTCCACATGTGTGCATTTCCCGACGTGTCTAGGGAGTTGTATGTTTCTTTCTTTCGTGAAAACCAAATCCTCAGCACCTCCCAGGGCATGTGCCGGAGATCGGGGTCTTTCCTGCTCCCCTTCGTCCCAGCAAGCTGCTTCCCTTGAGTTATGGCTGGCTCAGGGTTCGCCACGATCAACCTCAAAGTGGGGTCTCTGTCTCATCTTTTCAGCCTAGTGTTAACAGTAATAAAGCATGAGGATTATTGAGCGCCTGCTCTGTGCCCAGCACCACGATGACGGTTGTGTAGACATACTCTTATGATCCTCCAAACTTAGAAGGGAAACTAAGTTTCAAGTATGTGCCTCATGACACAGACGTACAAGGCCAAGATTCGAGTCTAGGGCTGGCTTTTGTGGAGTTCTCCATCGGACGTCACATGGCACACCTGTTTCCTCTTCTGTGGGCTGCGCATCCCTCAGAGCAATCTGCACTCCCTGGATAATGTTCAGCAGCTGTTTTCTCTGCCTCAGGCACTCCGCTAGCGTGTCAGATCCAGGAGTGGAAGAAACTGGCTACTACCCCTGTGTTCCCAGAGTTCTCACTGTGGTGGGGAAGACAATAGGGAATGAACGAGAGGGCGCTGGCCCATCAGCGTGTGCTTCGGAAGATCACTGCAGAATCTGGCACAACACAAGGCACCGCTGCCCTGTGCGGGGCGCTCCTGGAAGCGCCAGGCTGGTTACAGAGCAGAGCTCCTCCAGGAGAGGGGGCGCCCAGGAGGGGGAGGGGCCGCAAGGAGCTCCGCAAGCCAGGCTCGCCAGAAGGAGCTGCGTGCCTCACCTCTGCCAGAAATGCTCCTGCCAAAGCTTGGAGGTCACACTTTCCGGTCACAACATGATGCCAAATGAGGATTCGGGGCCTGTGGAGGACACTGCTAGCTTAGCGCGAGAGGATGGAGCATTGGACGGGCACCTCGGGCACCAGTGCAGCAAACCCAGAGGAGGCAGCTGAGGGGGACACCCCAGCAGCCCCCAGGGCCTGGCCGGAGGACCAGGTCACCTGCTAGATTTCTCCCAGATCTTGTGGCCCAGTGCATAAAGGAAACATAGGCCACCTTTGTGTTGAGAAATTGTATAACCTGACATATTTAAAATAAAATGAAATTCAGGACACAACCTATTATACTCTGCTCTATGCATTATTTACAGACTTTAGAAATTATTGTTTAAGCTCTAATGTATCAATACTTACTTCAACATAAAAAAGTATTTCAAAAACTAGCCAGATCAATTGAGAAGTTTTTGTTTTTCAAAAGAGAATTGGACAC
>NDGN011481369.1:0-15220 GCA_002564285.1 Tympanoctomys barrerae
TTGGGGCTGGCAAGATAGCTCAGTGGTCTAAAGTGCCTGCTTAGGCAAGCATGCAGGGACCTCAGTTTGATCCCCAGCACCACATGCCATGCCAGGCCCGCCCCCAGGGTGGGCTGAGCTGACCATAAAAAAAAAAAAAGAAGTTGTAAACCAAGTTCCTACAAAATGAATGCTATCTCTTCTATTGTAAAAGTGAATTTGTAGGGCCAGCAAGATAGCTCAGCAGACTAAAAGCAACTGTGTAGGCAGGTGCAGGGACTGGGGTTCGATCCCCAGCGTGCTATGCCGGCCCCGCTGAGGGGCAAGCTGAGACGGTGACTGAGGCTGGCGTGGTGGTGCGTGCCTGTAATCCCAGTGGTTGGGAGGCTGAAAAAAGGAGGATCACTACAAGTCCGATCTATACAGTGAGACCTTGTAGTCCTTGTACTAAATACGTTTTTAAAAAGTGAATTTGTATTGTTAAACACTCCAACTATTCAGCACTGACAAAGCTTTAGAATATATACTTTTTCTAAAAGGTAATGTGATGATACACAGTATAAATACATACACACACACTACACAAGTATCACAGACATACAAATGCCTAAATTCATTTCACTTGCCACCCTTACAGCTTTTCTTTTCTATTGGATTGCCATACAAGCACTTTCCTGTATGACTTGTTTTCAGACAGGCACTTATGCCACTGAGCTATATCCCCAGCCCTTGTATTACTTGTTTTCAAAAACATTATTTTAACATGTTTCTACCAGCCTCAACTACCAGCGATAACTACACGACTGTCCTGTCAGGCTGCACCACTCACGGATCTGTCTCATGCCATCCACTGGGACAGTCACACATGTATGACCAACAGCTCAGGCTGCCTGGTAGTGAGATACATGAATTACTGTCCCATCACAAACATATTAACAGCTACAAAATATCGCACTTTCATAGGGCAAGGGTTAGAAACCTGCTGCTGAGAGGCCAAATATAACCCTTACCCTGTTTTGTAAACAAAATTTTACTCCAACAGAGACACTCCTGCTAATCTGCACACAGACTCTCTGGCTACAGTGCCACAGCGGAGCTACTGTGACAAGGTATATGGCCTATGAAGACTGAAATGCACATACTAAGCCCTTTACAGAACGCGTCTGCTAACCTGGGACACACCACGATTGATTGAACATTGCCTCAATGTTAAATGTACAGTTTGATTTTTTGCTTCGCTATTACTAATCAGATTGTGATGACTATCATGGTTACATGAACCCCAGCCCGTAACTCCAATTACTTCCTTAGGTTTGATCCCTGGAAATGAAATGTGGGTCAAAGACTTCGTGAAGGAGCTGACCCGCTGCCAAGCTGCTTCCCAGAAGTGTAGGCAGCTGGCTCCCGCTGCTGTCTGTGGAGGCCTGCTCTGAGCAGGTGAACTCTCCAGGAAAGCCCCATCGCTCAAGACAAATGACCAAACCTCAGAAGAACCTCTAATACTTGTCTAACCGGAAAGTGGAATCTTGCTTTGACTTTAACACATGACTGAGAATTTCTATATACAATGGATGAAAAGTTCCCAGCAAAGTCGATGCGAAACCCTCCATGGGGACTCTCTGCAGGACGCGGGATGCCGGTGGCACCAGCCCTGTTCCTCCTCACCAACCTCGCCGCCCGTCCTGTCTGCTGACTCCACTTGGCGCTCAGCCCTGCTGCCTTTCCTGGAATCCCTTCCCTGGCTGAGAAGCTGGGGCCTCTTCTCTCTCAGCTCTGCACTCCGCTCTCTCTCAGCCCTTTCACTGGGCACTTGAAGGATAATGGAAGTGCACTGTCATGTGGTGCCCGCAGGTTCTGCTGCGTAGCACAAAAGCCCTCGAAAGAAAAATGCCCAGCACTTAAGCCTTCAATTTACGAAAGACTGTAGTTCCCCACATGGTCAATTATGTAACTGAAGTTTCTCCAACCCAGGCATTCTGCTCGAGAATCTATCCCACAGAACTAAAAGCACTAATACACATTTAGTGTTGACAATGATAAACACACGCACACACGCGCACACACACACACGAACAACATATGCACCAATAATACAAAGTTGAATAAAGCACAACACATCCATAATAGCAATTAATAGTAATTAAAACCATTACGAAAGAATGAATTGGAGCCATTCCCTAAGACCTGCAAGACTGCCCATTATATGCAATTTAGCAAGAACAACATATTTATTATACAAGATCACAGTGTGTAAATAAATGCAGACACATATAAATACTACCTAGTTTTAATAAAACAATGGCCAGGGTCACAAATATTCACATGTTCAGTATATTTCTATGTCTATAAAAGATTTTAGAAGTATACAGAGATATATGGACACAAATACTATTGCCTGCAAACCGTACACTACCATGTTTCCATCCATCCATTTCTCTGCACTTTTAAAATAGTTCTCTGGGTTGAGGGCAGCACTCTAAGCATAAAAGAAGAATAGCAAAAAAAGCACGCTCTGGAATACTATTTTTTATTTTAATTATAAGCCCCTTTTATATGTATCTCACACTCTACTACATTCTGTGTATGGAGAATAATTATGAAGAAAACAAGATCACATTTTATCAGTACTTACCATTTTTCTGCTTTCTCGTTTTCTTTCCATAAAACGCTCATTACATTATAAACATACAATTACAGAAAAAGAGATAGTCTTACATTTTTCAAGTGCATCCATTGCCGCTCCCATTTCCGCTTGCTGAATGCTATTGAATAAAATAAAGGCAAGGTGCACTTTAATTTGAAGAATTTATTTTTTTTTAAACACAAGTTACGGCTCCAAAGTGTTAAGCCTTTTATGTTTGGTCTATAAAATCTCACCTGATTACTTCTGTGGTCATATATTGAATCGCACATGCAGGAATATACATGAGAGCATGAAAAGAAGTCTTTTATTTGCACAAAGCCTATTTAAGATATTCATTCCACACTTTTAATGCTGCAATAAAATATGTTCTATTTATGTTAGGTCTGAAGCATTTTTTACTTAAGTTTGAATACCTTCAATGTAAAGTCTAAAGAGGAAAAGACAAAACATACAGAGACTGGCAAGATACAGATGGGAGGGTTCAACGAGAGCTGGTAGGGGCTGGGGAGATAGCTCAGCAGTCTAAGTGCCTGCCTGGCAAGTGCAAGGACCAGGGTTCCTGTGCCGGCCCCGAAACGAGACGTGGTGGCACACACCTGTAATCCCAATGCTGGGGAGGCTGAGACAGGAGGATCACTATGAGTCCAAGCTGTCCAAGCTGCATAGTGAGACGTTATACCAAATAAATAAAGATTTTTTTTTTAAAAAAAAAAAAGAAAGGTGGTAACAGACATAATGCCTTTCAAGTAAAGATTCTGGGAGTACTGCTAAGAAATAAAGGGTTTCAGGCTGTGCCTTGTGGATGTAACACATCTGTGCGACAGCCTCACACCAACACACCCCGCAGGAAGCGCTGCCTGGAGGCCAAGGCCCGACGCACCCCTTCTGGGCCCTAGCCAGTGTGGTTTTCTCCAAGAGCCCCAGCAGCACCGCAGGGCTCGCTGGTCAAGGGGTCAGCCTGGAGGGGCAGCAGCGCTGGGCCTGTGCTATTGCCTTCATCCTACACTGTGAGTAAGCAAAGACAGGCTGCCAAGTTGGGAGCTACCAAGGAAGAACTGCATGCAGACAGACTACTCATTCAGTTCCTTTCCTCTCCTACCTTGGTCCTTTCCCACAGCCTATTCTTTCTCCTTTGAAATACACAGCCACGGTGTAGGTTCTCGCATGGGACGGCCCCACCGTCTGCAGAGTCCTAAAGGGAAAGCAAAGAACAGCAGTTATGGGAAAGTGTTAATTATTTTTGCTATTATAGAACTCTGACAAAAAAAAAAAAAAAGTACTTGCTGCTGAGACAGAAGAAGGTAAAAATAACAAGGATGTAAAACTGGCAGAAAAGGAAGAGGGTGTTTTTGATTTGCTAGCCTAAAAAGTACAGACAGCTTTTGAAGTAGGAAATTAAAAAGTATGCACTGCATCTTTATATTTTTCCCCAAACTAAAGTGAACGGTGTCTGAAGGCTTACAGTGGAGGGTATGGTACTTTTAAACAACTTCTAAGTGTGCATATTTAAAGTGTCATAAAATCAACTTTAATTGTGAAAAGTTAACAGCTTTAGTCTGTTCTTTATTTTTCAGTGCTAATCACAGCTAAAAAGAATAAATATTTGGGTAAAGTACCTCGTGTCACACCTGAAAGGTTTCACACTCTGACAGGTTCTCTCTAATGCGGTAGCATCTTATCTAAGAGGTCAGAGAACATATTTAATTCCAGAAGCATCTGAGATTGCTTCAAAGGTACACTATAACACCAAGGACACACCACAATCACCAAAATCAAAGCCCCCCCCCAGGGATTTAACGATGTGTACAGATTTGAAATGCAATAACACTGATAACTTCATGGAAAAGGGAAATTAAAAGTAGACAACAAAGATAATGACACAAACACAGTAATCATGAAAAAACTATGTAAAACAACCCCATCATCTTGATAACAAAGAACGAACTCATGGTGTACTCTCATGCAGGGGATTTATGCGATGGGAACACAGTAATTTCCTTTGTGCTTATAGACTCCGAGGAGGAAGATGCACAGTGCCTCTTCAAGGTACAACTTATTATATAATCGTAGCTGCACTAGAACTTTATCTTCCTACTTACTGACCTTAATCATCATGTTGATGAGGAAATAATCTGAGCCTTCCATAGACTGTAGTTGGGATATCCACTGTGCTCATTAGGCACCTATTAAAGGGCTATTTCTAAACATTTGGGGCTTTTTCTCCCAGTGAAGAAAAGAAACGCTGTCTTATAGTGGCAGGCGCTTGGAACACTACAGAGCAGCTTGCTGCGGGATGACTGAACCTTCTCTTGACCTCAGTTTTGCTTTCAGCAAAAAAGCCTACAAAACATCGCGACCATTAAATAAGCACACGAGAAAAGATTTCAAACTCCCAACAACCACTCTGTGCTCTTCCTTGAGCATTTTGAAGCTTGCGAAGTCCACAGGGGTCTTTGCTCCATACGGAACCCACACGCACCGATTTGTGTGCTGTGACTATGTTTCCATAGACACAGGCTACCCAGCGCTGAAACTAGATTTGTAGACGTCCTCAACAGCACACATTGACGTCACTGTGGGGTATAACTCATCTATTTGAATGACCCGCTCACTCTGCAATTCCTTTTTAAACCACTTTCTGAATCAACATAAAGACTGTCACAGA
Source organism: Tympanoctomys barrerae (assembly GCA_002564285.1). Classification (NCBI taxonomy): domain Eukaryota; kingdom Metazoa; phylum Chordata; class Mammalia; order Rodentia; family Octodontidae; genus Tympanoctomys; species Tympanoctomys barrerae. The sequence goes on from NDGN011481369.1 coordinate 5,289, forward strand.
TGATTACATAACTGCAGACTCAAGCCTGTTTTCATCAAAACTGGTGTTACACGGTATAGTGACCCGCCATGCACCTACATTCCTTTGGAGTGACTTCTGGCTACCTCTCAAATAGAAGGCAGCTTTTGATTATAAAAAAATTTTAAAAAAAATTTAAAAAAAAAAAGGCTTGAAATTCTTGAGCAACTCAGCAGTAATGAACAATTGTCCTGCTTCTTACAGGGACCATAGAGGGAGAAAATCCATCCGTGAGGCACCAGACAGGCCAACAGACGGTCAGCAAAAGCGTGGAGGGGCACACGGATAAGAGGTACAGCCCGGCAGAGGTCACAAGAAATAGGAAGACAAATGCAGAACTGGGTGTGAGAACTATTTACACTGAATTTTCTTACCTTGATCCCATAACCTTAGATGTCTTTCTGGCAGTTTTCAGAGAACTTAGAAAAGGTAGAGAGATGATCGAGAGGGCACCCACTTACTTATAGTTAAGACTGAGAGGCCCAGAGCTTCTTCTATGCGGGCCCAGCATCACACTGACGGTCAGAAAGTCTCCGTCCCGGGCCCTTGTAGTGACCCCATTAGTTGTTCGTCAAAGCACAGGGAAGATGGGCTCCAAGAGTGCGGAGTCCAGACCTGCGGGCCGCAGTACTTACTTGTACAGGGGAATGTCTGGCTCTTTTCCTTCTGTCCTAAGTGTCAAACAGCACTGCTGCAGCTGGGACTTGGGGTCATTCCAATCCTGATTCAAAATGAACTCCTGTGGCAAGTCCACCAAAGGCATTTAGTAATAAATCTGGAGTCACCAGGAACAAAGTACAGCACTAATATAAACTTCCCATGAGCTTACTTTTAATCGTGGAAAGAAACAGACATTCATGAAAGTATGAACATACTCCAAATCCTTATCAATGTACAGCGCTGCAATAAATGCTGGGGGAAAAAAACAGTGAAAAATAAACCACAACTCACTGTCATTTACCAGAAACAGCAAGAAAGCGAGACTTTTAAGCAACACTATAATACGATTTCTCAACTTGCACCCTCTTTATTACTTAGCATCACTATATCATCTTTCTTCAGACAAGACTCTATTAGAAGCAGCAAAGCAGATGAGTGATTAAGATGCAAAATCACACACGTACAGAAACCAAACGGCATGTAGCTAAGGGCTAAGCAAACAGCTAAAAAGACACACAAAAACGTTATCTGGGAACACAATCGCGCTCACACTCAACAAAGCAAAGTACAGCTCCAAGATCGAGAGATAAGCTCATCCCAAGCCTGCTCTCCACACCCATCTTCAGGCCACCCAGGCGTAAAGGTCTTTCTCTTAAATTTCACAAACAGAAAAACAAATGGGCCATTGAAAGCTCTGATCTTCCCAAACTGAGGAAAAACTTAGTTCTGGTTTTAATGACAATGTAATAATCTATACAAGCTTGTATTAATAAATACTGACCCCAAGGATGATTTCATTAAAAATAATTTTAATCAAGAAGACAAAGGGTACTTTGTTAAATGAAGAAATAAAAATACCTTTCACCAAGCTTAAAAAAATGCTGGTGACACTGATCCTTCAAGTAAGTTTTTATATAATCTTAATCTTTCAATTACTTTTCTTCAGGAGAGAAAGAAGTTTCTTTTTCTAAATGAACTGGTTTGCACAGTGGACTTTAGTATTCATAAATATTTCCAATTGTCAAAAATACTATGGCATAAAATGAAATTTCTAAGGTGCAGTGAGTGTTCTACTACTTTGGAAATAACAGAAACAATCAAATTACATATATAAATCATTTAGAATTAACAGTGCCATCAGACCATATCAGCAACTGCATGAGATGGCATCTGTCTGAAGAGCTTTGTGCTCATTCAAAACAATGGCTGTGTGGCCTCTGAGCCAGCTCTGTGGACTACAGCGCCCGCTTAGGCAAGCACAGGGAACCCAGCTCTCCTCCCGGCACCACGTGCCTCGCTAGCCCTGCCCCGAGGGCAGTGTGAGCTGGCCAGAGTCTGGGCGTGGTGGTGCATGCCAGTGCTGGGGAGGCTGAAAGCAGGAAGAGCACCACAAGTCCGAGCTGCATAGTGAGTCCCCACAACAACCAAATACATTCCAAGAAAAAGGATGGTAATTTTAGTACGTAGTGAATAAATTACAATTCTTTATTCTGTATCTCTTTATGAAGGCCAGTGGGTGGGAAAAAAGCTGATTCACAATGACCAATCTCCACATGCTTCACATAACAGGATGTGATGACAGAATGTCAGGATGGGGGTGGCAGGAGGTGTTGCTAAACACAGAAGGAATGTAAGATGCATTATTCACACTATCTCAACTTCAAATTATTCTCCATCAAAGAAACACCAACGTGAAGCAATAAAAAAAAATAAAGTAGTGAGGTAGTTTCTTCAGCAAGAACCTAACAATGAGAATACTGGTCAGTTGGATATAGATTTTGAAGCTACAGCTAAGAGGAAAGCTTGACTCTGCAAAACTCACATTCCAAGAGGTCTGCCAAGGTCTTGGTCCTCAGGGCCACGGGCCGCTTGGTTTTGTCATTAGTTATGGCATATTCCTGCATGCCCAGCTCCTCTGCCACCTTGGCTTGAGTTCTGTTATTCACCAAAGAGCTTCGCAACAACTGGCCAAAAGGAATTGGGGCACATTTAGAAACCACTTCACTTTGGGTATGTCTCTAGCCCCAACCAGCCTGACAGCGTCACGTGACAGAGACACCGTATACATGAAGGCCTAAGTTCTCACCCATTTTCCTCTGACAATGACATACTCCACATGCATCTAGCTTCTCACAGTAACATACTCCACTCTGCCACCTTGATTTTCTGAGATCGAAAAGGCCCGTCTACTTGCTTAGTAGCTATGGAACAGGGCTGGAGGGTATGCTGTACTACGATTAAAGAGCATCACTTCTATCAAGTTTAAATGCTACTAAATGAGGAAGGATTACATTTTTTAAAAATCAGTTTCACCAAGATATAATTTACATTCAAGGAAATGCACTCACTTAAAGTGTACAGTTAGAAGAATCTTGAAGCTCTCACACATTTCCATTGCCCCACGCAAATTCCCGGGACCCCGTGCCCTGCGCAATCAGCCCTCCCCAGCTGCCACCGGGCCAGCTCAGCCTGCTTCCTGTCAGTGTACATGGAGTTGAAAGGACCACTTTTTACAAGTCTAAAATAAGCATCAAGCTTCATGGCACTGATCCTAATTTTGATATTACAGGATTTAAGGTGATATTTTAGTAAGTATTAGGGAAAAGATTTAAATTATTTATTTTTATTTTAAAGAGTTATGCTACCTACCCTGAAAATCAGTTTTTATGCAAAGATCTTTTATCTTTTTGGGGGAATGGTAACAGGAATCAAACTCATGACCTTGTACTTGCCAAGTAGGCACTTGTGCCCCTGAGCTATCTCCCTGGCCCAGATCCTTTATCTTTAATTAAACTAAGATAGAATTTTCATACTTTAACTTTGAGAATTCCAACCAAAAAATCAGACATCTGGGAGGGCTAGGGAGATAGCTCAGCAGTCTAAGTGCCTGCCTGGCAAGTACAAGGACCAGGTTTGATCCTCAGTACCAGATGCCGTGTTGGCCCCAGAACCCCAGGTACATCATACTGGCCACCAAAACCAGGCATGGTGTCACATGCCTGTAATCCCAGCACTGGGGAAGCTGAGCTAGGAGACTCACTAGAGTCCAAGCTGCGTAGTAAGATCCTGTACCAAATAAATAAATAAATAAATAGATTTATTTAAATTAAAAAAAAAGAGACAGCTAAGAGTACTGTAAGAACTAACCAAGTAGTCCATGAAAATTACACTGCATGAAAATTACATGGCCGATGTAATTGGAGGAGGGGGGAGGGAGCTTGGGCAGCGGGAGGCCACACACATGGGAACACACCTCTTGGAACCTGAACATAGCTATGCCCAGTCTGTGAGGTCGGGGATGGGGGTGGATAATGCATGAAAAAATACAGCAGAGAAAAACAGACTTCTGTTTCCTGAAGATGGGACCAGGTCGAGGAAGCAGCTATGAGTCATGCTGTATTATACCTTCTGCTACGGAACATCGCGCCTTGTTTATTAGATGCAAGTTTTATGCTCTGTGACTCCACAGTGTCAACAGAGCTTATGAAAATCAAGATTTATTCTCAATGCTTGATATTGAATCCCTGACAATAGATAAATAAGAACCAATATGTTCTTAATTTGTCTGACAATGATTCATGAAGCAGAAACACAACTTGATCTTCATAAGCCATTTCTGCTATTGAATTTTAGACTATTACTCTTTGCCTGTCTTCAATCCCTTCCTCCTTTAACTCCATCTTATTTTCAATAGACTGTTTCATTAAAATTAATACCCACAGAGTAGCTCAAAATTAAAAAGGCCAAGAATACCACATTAGTGGAAGACCCAAGCAGTCAGGAGCCCTCCAGCCCAGCATTTTGTAATCACAGATACTTGAGCTGGAAGGGATATATATTCTTTGGTTGGGATTTCAAATTGGAGGGGGAAGATCTCCGAAGGAGAACTTTGGGGAATAGAAGGACTATTTGGGGAGTATGGCTATGTTGAGAAAATTGAGCCCTTTTGTAATATATACTTGGAGGAGAAAACAACTGCTTAGGGAGTGTAAGTGCTCCTTCCTCAGCTCCAAGGACCCAAGATGCACATGCGCACACACAAACATGATGCACAGCTGGTTCCTGGCCCCAGTCACCACTGTCCAGGGCTCCTCCTCTACTGCTGTGCAGCAATGCTGTATGACAGCAGAGAAGAGGATGAAAACAAAAATGCTTCCAGGTTCACTTCAGACAAGCTGTGACGGGACTTAAGGCAGTGGGTAGCTAGCAGAAAGTGAGATCTGTAAGTTCTTGCCAGAAACTCAGAACCTGAGCCAAAAGCCCGAGGAGGGGAAAGAAGCTATTAATTATCTTTACTTTCATAAGCTTTTTAAATTCAGAAGATGAGTTGAAAATCCAAATGGTAGTTGCTTAAATGACAATGTCCACTCTTGAAATGACAATTGCCATCCTTGTCACTCTACTTCAGAATGAATCTACCATTTGCCAAAGAGTAGGATGGGGGCATCATCAAGGAAGAAAGCTTGTAAAGTTTCTGTGGTTCAGGGCTGACCTGATAGCTCAGCGGACTAATGTGCCTGCTTAGGCAAGCTCCAAGGGACAGGCGTTCGATCCCAGGCATGCCGTGCCAGCCCCACCGCTGGAACACACTGAGACTAGGCGTGGTGGTACACGCCTGTGATCCCAGCACTAGGGAGGCTGAAAACAGGATAATCACTACAAGTCTGATCTGTATAGTGAGACCTTTAGACCCTATACCAAACACATTTAAAAATAGTTACAGTGTTTCAGTGTGCTGGAGGTGGAGGCCAGTGATACACCATGTACCATGTTCTGTGCTGGAAGCTGCAGAAAGCAGCATCCATGGTCCTAGGACCAGCTGACTCAGTCCTAAGCCACACCCAAAATGGCCACAGCAATGTGTGGGGAGAAAGCAAAAGCCAGCACAGAGATCACGGGGACACACAGGTGCTCCTCTGGCCATCCAGAAAGACCCACCCAGAGTACAAGTCCTTTGGGGGCTCATCTACACAGCTGTGACATTAGAACCCTAAGGCACATCTGAGATCATGGTGTCCAGGCTTCTTTCCAAACTAAAGAAGCAAGATTTCTGGGTTTATATCTGGACACTTGCTGTTTGAAAAAAATCACACTGGGGAGGTCTCCAGATCCAAAGTGGAAAAGACTAAGACATCAGTGAGAAAAAATGAGCAGGGGTTTTCCAGGAAAAAGAACAGCAATACCAAGAGCCAGGGGCAGTGACACAGGAAGTTGCCTATCAGAGCCCAGTGGTGGGGAGTGGGTGCAGGTGAGGCCAGGAGGTGATATAAGGAATCTCCATTTTCCTGTAGAAGATGAGGACCCCAAGAGGAGCATGGTAAGGCAATGCGTTGACATGAGCTAGAGGGTGGTCGACAGATTTGAGTGTGGCAAGACATGAGGAGAGAAAGCCTGTGGACACTGAGGATGAAATTATTATTCTGCAAAGAGAACATACTTGTTTTTTACTTTTCAGTAGAAATCTAGCAAATGAACATGAAGCACCCAAATGAGCACAAGACAGTTATCAGACTGTGAATAATGCCTCGATCACATAACAGGGAGAAAGCACTTGGGCTCACACTGTGGCTCTAGCACTTCAAAGCCAAGTGAGTCTGTACAAGTCAGCAACCCTCTCTGGGCCTCAGTCTCCTGAAAGCAGCATCTACTTCACAGGGTTGTTATAAGAATTAGACTGAATCAATATGCAATCTAATTATACTGCTGGGCTTGTGAAAAACACATCTGAAATGTTAGCTTCTGTTATCTACAATAGCATCACCACTATTAGGCAAGATTTGTTTGCTCTTCTGGGAAAGGATTCTAGAAAGTTCCAAGAATTCCTCTGGATTTGTTTCTAATACAAAATACTCCAATACCTTTTTTCTCATTGTCTCCAAAGCTCTACATTTTATCAAGAGCTAAACTGTCCCTAACACCTCTTTTGTTAACGCCCCCCTCAAAAGAGACAAAGTGTAACTTGAAGAAAGCTATAGTCGGGGCTACCTGTCAACCTGAAAAGAGAACTGCTGATTCCAAATGCAATGTCAGAGACCAACTTAAATATCCCAAATCTTAAATTCTGGTTTTGAGAGTCTGGGATGATTCCTATTATCTCAGCACAGCAGGCTTTCATAATCATTTAAACTTAATTTTCGTAAAAACAAGGTTTATATCAAACATCTATATTGGCATTCTTTCTTCAACGTCTCTGTTCACTTTTTTTTTTCTTGTTCACTCTTGATTCTAAAGAAACAGCCATCAGTGTAAGACGTGAGCTACCAAAGAGAGCCACCTAGTGTAAACTAAGCAGACTGATTTATTATTGTGAATGCTTTAATAGAAGATCACGGGGTAAACGCAGAATGCACTAATAAAAATGACAGTGATATGCCACACAGGTCTATTATTCCAAGAGTGGTAGCCAGATGGTCTTCATTTCCTGTGATAATTAAAGAAAGGGTACACAAATGCGAGCAGGCAGAATGCAGGTCAGGTCTAAAGAGCCAGGTCATGTTAGTGATGGAGAAATCCTTAAGCAGGAGGCTGGGGCATCTGTCTTCTCACGGGTATCTTTTTAGATAAGACACCGTTTGTCTGGATGATTTATACTCAACGCTGTTGGCGGCAGCAGGGCAGGATTAAATCACTGGTTCTAATGGAGTTTTCCATTCGTATTTGTTCTTGTTCTCACTTCCCCGGAACTGTTCCTCCAAAAACCAAACAAAATTTCTTCAAGTTCATCTTGCTAATAGCTGCCACCCTGGGCATGGTACCCTGCAGACACTGGGCCCAGTGCTCTGCACGCAGTAGGCATGGGGGTTACCAGCTCTTTTCAGCACGGCAGAATGGAGAGAAGGCTGAGAGGACAACAATACAGAGAATGGCCCTACAGCTGAAATTCTGCAATTGCCACAAGCCACGCATTCTGGTTTAAGTACATGCTTTCTTTGAAACATTCTGTCTGCGGTGATTCTAATGGATTGGCTAAACCCCAAAACTTCAGTGTATGAAACAAGACTTCCTACTATATTCCAACACACAGGTGTTTATACTGCAACAACTGTGTAAGCCTAACATTTGTTTTTTCAAGTAGCACTTTTTAAAAAGTCAGCATATAAAACAATGTTTTCTCCATCACCATTCAAAGCTTGAGAACCACAACTACATTTGCTCAGTTGTCTTTATTCATTCCTTGTAAAACAAGTGTATAAGGAAGGGAATAGCTCAAAGCTAACAAGGCCTTCCAATGGGCATTCCTGTAGTTGTGTGCCCTTTAATCACAATAATGAATCATCTACTGTTCTCCTACCTAAAGCAACTGTAAAACATGGTCCTCTGTTTTAAATTAATTTTATTCTTAGACATTCATATGTTAGTTTTAGTAGCTTGCCATACATGAACTAACGCACTACTTTCCTCCAGGATCACTTTCCCTCCTTCTCAACATGACGTAGCTGCCTGCACAGCTCTCACTCGTTATTCAGGAAGGCAGGGCCACGCTGTTGGGGGAGGTTTCCCACATCCAGGACTGACACATAAAGAAGACTAGGGGACACCAGGCAGATAGGCGTTAAGGTGGAAACTAAGTGGTCTCCAGGTAGAACAGCGCAAAGGCTGGATCCTAACAAAGGCTTGCGGAAACACCAACAGGCTGGGCAGAGGTCACCTGAGTCTCAGCCGGTGAGCCAGGCCAGACCCAGATGCCCTGCTCCTTCTTGAGTCACTACCCAAAGGACAGTGGAAGTGTGTTACGCCTGGACATGAGCGCCATTATTTCTGAGCACTGATTTACCAAGACTGCCCCCCTACAAAGACCCAGAAAATCAGGGTGATGGAAACAGACCAAAACCCTTACCTTCAGTGTTTACTGGTGGGAGAAGACAGAAAAATGATAAAACATACACTTTGTACTTGCAAGGCACTAAAGAGACAAGGTTTTAGGCTGAAGGAGGAAAGCTAAGGACAAATGAGAGAGGCAGTCTATTCAAGCAGGGTGGACTAAAAAAAGACTCATGGACAATCGGCCTTGGAACAGAAACCTAAAGGAGGTGAGGGATTCAGCTCTGTGGATAACCAGGCTGATGAAAGACAGTGGGCAAAGGCCCAGAGCAAGGGCTTGCTTAGTGGCCTGCAGGAACCTCTACAGGTCGATGGGAACCATCTAGGAGAAAAAGTCACCACAGCAGCAGGGAGCAGGTCAAATAAGGTGATTATAATGCCATCTTTTACCCCAGAGGGCAAGAAAGTTTAGAGGTTTTGCAAAAAGGAGGGCTGTTATCTGGCTTCTCTTTTAAAATGATCCCCCTACATACTGTGCTGAAAATAGACTAGGGGATGGGGAAACAGATGGGAGCGAACGCTGGGATTTAGACAACCGTGGCTCAGATCAAGGTGGTGACAGGAGAGCACAGGTCATAAGTGGTCAGGTTCAGGATAAGCTTCAAAGGTAAAAACATCTGAGATGCTAATGGTGGGAGGCATAACATGAGGGAAAGGGAAGCCTCCAGGATGGGTTCAAGGGTCTTAGCCTCATTAACTGGAACAAAGGAATAATTCTTACTGATAGAACACTGAGAGAGAAGCAGGTTTTGGAGTAAAAACTGTTTTGTTTTGGACACACCAGATCTGAGATGTCTATTAGAAATCCAACTAGGGATTTGAGTATCTATAAATACAGATATTTAAGCAGATCTATATTTGACAGATACAAGTCTGGAGTGTGAGGCAGAAGTAAAGGCTTAAGACATAAAGCAGGAAGTAGCACACAGATGTATCCAAAGCCATGGAACAGACGGAATGAGATCACTTATGGAGCAGAAGTCACTGGAGAAGAGAAGAGGCCTGACAATTGAGAACTGGGACAACTCCAATGTTAAAAAGCTGGGGAAAATGAAGAGAAACAAGAAAAATGTACTGAGAATGAATGGCGAATATAGTCAGAGGAGATCTACTGTGAAAAGACTCTTGTCTCCAGCATGTAAAATTGGTTGCAAGTGTCACTAGCTGATACAAGAGTAGGGCAGGAAGTTGCAACAGGCCTGAAGCCTGGGCGTCCTGGAAGAGTTGGAGGCCCGGGAAGCCCACCCAGAAGAATACTGTACTATCTTTGTGCTCTGTTGGAACAGAACCTTAAGGCATTTATTACTTGCAGTTTAGTAAATGTCACTCCAAGTGGATCTCTTTGTCAATTGCATTCCTTTAGTGCTTTGATAATTCTGGAAAGAATCAGTGCAATGATCCAGGTTGTTTTAGCTACTTTTCTCTCGTTGCTG